>JAHWFP010156649.1:15615-29448 GCA_023313725.1 Lithobius niger
CAAAATGCATGGATCATTCCCACTACAAATTGGTTGGGAGGGAAAGGAGAACAGAAAAATCATAGTGTGGACTGGCTGGGACTCGAGAAGCCCACAGAAAAACTTAAAAATATCCTATTCGAATATGCTCTTAACGAACGAATATTCGAATACATATCAATGTTTTCAAAATATTAAATTTATTGCCACTGAAGAAAGACCCGAAGGAAAGAGTTAAAATGTAAATCATATCAAAAAACAAAACTGGTAAAAGGGGCCGCCAAGTTCCGAATGGTTCAGACTTTCAAAGGAGTGATATCAACACACCAAAACATTCGCCAAGTTAATCGCACCGCTTAATAGTTCGAAAGTTAAATGAAAACTAGAACATTGCTACTTTCGGTATATGAGCAATGTTCACGTTTTCATTTAACGTCCAAAGTATTATTCGGTGCGATTAAGTTGGCGAATGTTTTGGTGTGTTGATATCACTCCTTTGAAGGGCCGAACCATTCGAAACTTAATAGCCTCTTTTACCAGTTTTGGTTTTTGATATGATATCAGTCCTTTTTTTTTTAATTGTGTATTAAACTTAACTCCACTACCACGCAGATGTGTAATAAATTGACACGTCAACAAGAATTGGTTTTCATGACTTTGCTACTACCTTTTGCCTAGAGGCCGAAACGTTCTTAACCTAGTCACCTCTTTATAGGTTTTTGGTTTGGTTTTAAATTTGTTGTAATTTGTATTATTTAGTTAGTTTTGGCGTGTTGATATCTCTCCTTTGAAGGGCCGAACCACTCTCAACTTGGTAGCCTCTTCACCACTTTTGGGTTTTGTTTATTTTAGTTTGTTTTTACTGTTGGTTTTTTTTTTTCGTGAATTGGACGTGAATACAATTTCTTTGGCAACGTTGTTTAGATTTATCGTGATACACTAGTGTGTGTCTAGGCGCGTACGTCAGTATACACTTTGTCATTGTCCGAACTTTGGCCGTCCAATGAGAGACGATGCCGACAATACTAAGAAAAGTTATAACAATATTTTGTACTTATGCGCCATCCCACGTCATCCTCGTTTCATCCCTAGGCTCCAAACCATAAAAGGTACGCAGTTCGTATCGTACTACAGCCATTCGTTCTATTTCACAGCTGGAAGCCTTTCCGTTATCTCGGTATCGATAAATAATCACCCTTTGGAAATTTACATGGTGATGAGCGGACTAGAATTAGCTAGCTAGTAGCTAACTAGTAGCTACTTACACATTTGCAACGCTATTGAGGGTCAGATTTTGCATTGAAAGCAGCTTAGCTGGCTTTCCTACATGAGTTAATTTTTGTCAGGTGGGTCATTACTCTTGATTTCAACACAATTTAAGCTTTTGTACCGCATTATTATTTTTATCCACCCAAAACCAAAACTGGTAGAAAAACCCGCCCAGTTTCAAAAAACGATCGGCCTTTGAAGGTAGTGGTATCATTCTACCAAGGAAAAGCCGCCAAGGTTAATCCTATTAGCCAAGTTAATCGCACCTACTAATAGTACGAAAGTTAAATGAAAACTAGAACATTGCTACTAGCGGTAGTAATCTTCAAGCTTTCATTTAACGTCCAAAGTATTATTCCAATACCTCAAATGTGCCCAACTCTGCTTCAGGATATTAGACACTGACGCTATGGAGTCGCGCTACAATGGTTTACAACCTCGACAATTGAACTGATGTGATGTTTGTTGTGATCATTGTTGCCTAACTTGGCGCGACACACTAGCGTGTGTCTAGGTTAAAATAAACAAACAAATGCATTTATTGCAGTTATTGAGTTTTAAAAACGGAATGGAGCAATAAACATTCCCGCCAACAATGGCTTGTTATGTTATCACAGTAATTATTTTTTTTTTTTATTTATTTATTTGAGCGTACAGGCCTATAACACCAAGTGCTCAGTCTAGCCTACTTAAAAACTAAAACCAAATGCCACCAGTACAAGAAGCAACTTACAAATCACCAAAAGAACCAGCAAGCACCCTGGACCCTATGCACGAGGTACCGGGAACAAGAGAGACTCCTGAAACTCTAGGTGAGCCGTTGTGTTGCCTTACAAAACCCCAAGGTCCTGCGCAGGGGGCCTATACCTAACACCGAGTGTGGGGAGACGCCGAGGGCTACGCGAACCGGGTCGACCCCTACATTATGGGCAAAGCGCCGCTGAGCAGCCCAAAAAGGGCACCCCACCAAAAAATGACGTACAGTCTCTTCCCCACCGCCACAGGTACAAAGAGGAGAGCGAGACCACCCCAACCTGAACATGTGAGCCCTGAGCTGAACATGACCAGTTCGAAGTCTGGAGAGCAAACCCGCATCGCGACGGGAGAAACTGTCAAGAGACCTAGGGTAGGCTGTGGTTGGGTGCAACTCGTACAAACCCCTGCCCACTGGACTGGCAGACCACTCCGCAGCCCACTCACGCTCAACAACCCTCGCAACCACAGGCTGTAGGTCCCTGGAACCCATGGCAAGACTGATCACACCCCCTTCCCCATCCGAGCCCTGCCTGGCTAGACTGTCTGCCAGCTCATTGCCAAAGCAGCCTGAGTGGCCCGCAGTCCACTCAAGGGAGACTGACCTGCCGCGCTGGCAAAGAGCAAAAAGCTTCCACCCTATCTCAAAAGCGATCGGGTGGGAACATTGGAGAGATAGAAAACAACGCCTCAGGAAGCCAATACTAGCCAACGAATCGGTGAGTACACAGAACTCGGGCAACTGCATATCCAAACCAATGTCTAGTGCCACAGAAATAGCCGCAAGCTCCCCCACGAAGGCCGAGGGGAGCGGGCGAAGAGAGAACCGGTACTCCAGCCGCCAACACGGAACACAGACACCAACCCCCCCTTCCCCCCGTTCCACGAAGAAGGAAGCGTCACAGAACACCTGAACAGCCGAACGACTAGTCGTGCCTCTTTCCGACTGCACAGAAGCCACCGCCGCTGGACACCACAGCCACGGGGCCGGTGGATGGACAGAAACCGGAGTAGGAAAGCCACCCATCCCGTCCAGCAGAAGAAGCGTGGCCCCCTGGCCTGGAGCACCAAGCAAACCACGGGCCCTATCCGACAAGGACATATAGTCCAACAGAATACGACCCAAGGGGTCTGACCTGCCCCTCCCAACTGCCCGCAGACAAATTCTAGCCAACAGCTCCCTGGCCCGAAAGGCAACAGGGCGCTCGCCAGCTTCCACATGTAGAGCAGGCACTGGGGTAGATGGCAAACAACCGGTGACCACTCTAAGGCACTGATTCATAGCAACCTGAACCTCCTTAATCGCCTGCCGAGAGCTGGCCAAAACAGGGATATGAAAATCCGCGCAAGAGCGAACATAGACCTTGTAAAAGGAAACAACAGTGGCACGCCTCGCAACGGACGCATTAGTAGCGATGGACCGCAGCACATTCGAACGGGCTGACACATTTTGCTTCACGGCTGCCACATCATGGGTCCACAACAGTTGCGGGTCCAGCCAAAAACCAAGGTAGCGAACCTTCGGCTTCGCTGCGACCCGCGACCCGTTTACCAAAATGGAGCCCTCCCAGGACTTCCCCCGGCGGAAAATCATCAGCTCCGTCTTCGCACCGGCTAACTGCAGGCCTCTAGCCGCCAGTGCAGACGACCCCCTTGCAATAGCCACCTCAAGAGAAGCCAAAATCACAGGCAAGTCCCTCCCCGTAAGCCAAACTGCCACGTCATCTGCATACGCGACCACGTTGACCGAAGAGTTCATCTCTACTAGGACAGTGTTGATTGCCACTGCAAACAGAGCCGGGCTCAGACAACTACCCTGGGGGAGGCCGCGGTCAGTGGAGCTAACACTGGACCACGCACCCCCAGCCCTTGTCGCAAAGCGCCGCACGCCGAGCAGCGCCATAACCGCAGCAAGAAGCTTTCCGCCAACACCCAGGGACCTCAGGGAAAACTCTACCCACGATATATCAACCATATCGTAGGCCGCCTTTATGTCCAGGAAAACAGCTACGGCGAAGCAGTCATTAACCCAAGCCTCCCTGATGCCCGACTCAAGGTACAGCACTGCGTCCTGAGCTCCCCGATTCTTCCGGAACCCAAATTGAGCGCCAAACAACCCGCCCGAACCCTCAATTTGCCACACCAGTCTATTGACTAGTATCCTCTCGTAGACTTTGCGAGCGCACGAAAGGAGCGCAATTGGCCGGTAACTCGTGACAGAGGAGCGGGGCTTGCCCCTGCCAAGCACCGGGGTAAGGACAGAGAAAAGCCAGGAGGCCGGTACCGGGGCCCCGTCGAACCGAGTCTGAAAGAAGTCCAACAACGCCTTCTGCCCATCACGATCAAGGCCACGGAGGTCGTCATAAGAGACCCTGTCAATCCCCACAGCACTCCCAAGCCGACAAGAAGCTAATGCCGCAGAGAGTTCCTGTAAGACCAGCGGCTGGTCAGCCTCATCCAACCCGACCCTCAAGTTGGTGGGCGGGGGAGGAGGACCCCTCGGTGCACCATAGACCTCCGCGAAATTGGCATTAAAAGCCTCAGCCATCTTTGGGCCCCTAAGAACCTCGTTGGAATGGCCAAAAACCCAAGCAACAGCAGGACTTACATCACGCGGGCGGACCAAGGCCCAGACACGCGACAGAGAAAGGCCCTGAGATACCTGGTCACATAGCCTCGCCCCAAACATCGCTTTCTCCCTGCGGAGAAGAAACCGAGTCTCTTGGGCAATCCCAACAAACTCGAACCACCGTTGGTCAGACCGACATCGGCAAAATCGCTGCCAGGCACGGCGACGATCCCGCACAGCAGTCACACACACCGACGTCCACCACACCACCACACGGCCCCGTCTACCAGACTTTCCACGCAGGCAGCGCTTGGTACCACGCCTCCCACCAACCCACTTTCTAAGCCAAGGAGCAAACTCACCAGAATCGACAACTGGCGGAACCTGTGCTACGACACCACCAAGTCGGCCGTGCCCCCCGCCATCCCAGGTTAACGCCACAGGAAAGTGGTCGCTACCCCGTAAATCCGATGATACCTCGAATGAGAACCGGGAAGCCAGCTCGTTCGAGCAGAGGAACATATCCAGGACTGACTCCTGGATCTGGCCCCCATACCTCCTTACAAACGTAGGTGTGCCATTCTGCAGCACAGAGAGGCCCAAACAGTCCACGGATCCAGCAATCAGACGTCCACGGGCATCACAACGACCACTCCCCCAGAGCCAGTGATGTGCGTTGAAGTCCCCCCCTAAAACCAAGGGCCGGGGGAGGGACCCAACCCACTCCACCCACTCATTATACGAGACCCTTCCAGTGACGTGGACTATACCGATGGTCAACCACCCTAGGCCCCACCACACCCGGAACACGCATGCATCAACACCCCTGCACACCCGAAAGGGAGGGGTCACAAACGGGACCCAATCCTTAATGAGAACCCTCACCCCTGAGCCGCCAGGACCAGCGACGCACAAAAAACCATTTAGACTTGGGACAAACCCGACTGGCAGCTTGGTTTCAACCAAACCCAAAATTTCAACTTTAGTTCCCAACCACTCCAACTCTTCCCCCTTATTCCCTATACCTCGTACATTCCAGGTACAAATAACGAACGGAGCAGGATAAACACCACAACAAACTACGGAGACACCTGCACCATCAGCAGCTCATTTTCTCCCTCTTGAGAGAACGTATCACTGTTCCCCCTGTTTGAAACAGATACTTCACCACCATCTGACTCCCCATTCAGCATAGCTACCTCGCTGGACCACGACATCGCTGCGTCACTACACACCACATCTACTCTGCCTAAGCTGCTAACTCGATCATCATCTGCTAACACTCCTGATGCACTGGTTTCCCCAAAGGCAACACACACATTTCCACCATTAGGAACACTTTCACTCGGTATATCACCTCCTACACTAACACCACAAAGTTGATCACCTTCACCAACACCAGGAGCTGCAGAATCCGGGCTCACTTTCATCAGGGTCCCCTCCCCACCATCTTCCAACAAATCACCCACTGAAGCCACTGCACCGCTCAGCAAATCACCACTTCCCTCCTTATCCTCGAAATCTTCATCACCAGCCAAAAGCGAAAAACGGTTCTCCTCCACTGCCACCTGTTTCGGGAGAGGTGGAGAACTGGCCAAAGCCGAACGGGAAGAAGCCTTTCGTCGCCGCGGTCTTCTCTGCGTAGACCAAGCGCTTGAAGAATCAGCTACTGGAGCACTCGATGGAGGGTCGTCAGCCCCAGCAGGAGCAACGGTACCCACCGCCTCCTCTACAGCAGCTACAGGTTCGGAAGGCACAGGAGGTGCGAGGTGGACACACAGGGCGTCACGAGGTAAGGCTACGTTGCAAACATTGCAGACAACAAACGGGCAAAAACGTCTCACGTGTCCTCTTTTCCTGCATTTCAGGCACCTGGGTGGCCTGTCCGCTACAGACAACAGGGAGGCAACTCCCAGGACTCTAACGACATCAGGGACGTCCTCGACGAGCACTGAGTCCCTTAGCTTCAAAGTACCGCACCTAACCCCAGTACGGCAGTGACGCAATCCTTCCATTGAGTGGAACTCGTGTCGCAAACCAGAAACTTCCCCGAAATCTGCCAATGCTCTCACAATAGCTGCATCAGGCACATCCAGTGGGAGCCAATGCATCCGGAACTTGAGGGAGCGATCCTGCAAGTCAAAGACAGTCGCTGGGTGGCCACCTACCTGAAGACGGCCCTTCTCCTTTACCAGCATCTTTGCCTTCCGGTCCACAAATTCTACCTGAAAGGCGTTATTTGCCCTCAACCAACAGAGGCCAGCAATTCGTCGCAAATCAACAACTTCTGCCAGTGCATCACGCACGTTTTCCAACAAATACGGGCGACCAGCCTCAGCCGCCAATATAACAAGCGTCCTCTCCATGGGAATGTTTGCCAGGGCTCCTTTGTACAAACGCTGTAGCCAGGTGAGGTCACGTGGGACCTCCTGTGGCTCATGGCCAACGATATCTTGGCGACCCTCCTCCATCTTAAACGCACACACAGTAATGGCTCGGTTACTAACAATGCAAATCGCTGTTGTACAAATATGATCGACGATGGTTCGGCAACAATCCGCTAACACTGTCGCTTTATTGCAATAATGGCTCGTTCACTAGAAATTCAACTCGTCGTACAAATATGTTAGACGAATTGAATTGAATTGTTTTTTATTGGGGCCGCGACCCTTAGTCATGCGCCCACAGCAAACAATACAACAACTACAACCGTCCAAACGACCAATACAACCAACATCAAATTAGTCCTCTTAATGACAGCCGTAGTTACTAGCAGCAACACAATTACAATTTCACTTACGAAAACACTCGCGCCCACCAACTGCGTGCCAACAAATGAATCACCGGAGAGGAGGCGAGGTGGAGAGCAGAGGAGAGGGGGAAATCTCGCTACACTTGAATGCCTGAGTCCCTGACATAAGTAGCCACAGCTCGCAGCCTTGACAACAACCCTCGAGGCGATCCGAAGGAGAGCAAACAGTGCAGAGTCGGTTGTAACGTCGAGCGGATGAACCTTAGCATGCTCACTCGTTGAGGGTGTAGAGTCGGACAGTCTAGCAGAAAATGCTCCGGTATCTGATCTGACCGGCCGCAGCGGGGACACTGTGCAGAAGCTGCCCATCCCATCCTGTGACGATGAGCAGCGAGAAGGGAATGACCCGTACGGAGCCTCGAGAGGATCCTCGATGCTGAAAGAGGGAGAAGATCAAGAGGGGAAGACAAAGAACAGCCTGCTTGTAGCACGTGCAGGAAACGACCAGTGGGCGCCGCAGACCACTCCCTATTCCACTCAGCCTGCAGCCAGGCACGCAACTGTGGTCGTCGCATTGTAGGAAGAGCGACCAGGGAGATGGACTCAGTCGCATCCTGAGCGGCAGCCCTAGCCAGCCCGTCCGCCAGTTCATTGCCCATTGTGCCCGCATGGCCCTTGACCCACGAGAGCCTGACTTGACCGAGACGGGACACAACATACAGCTTGTGACAAATTTCAAACAGAACTGGGTCAGTGAAGTCGATAGTCACAATTGCGCGCCGGAGGGCTGCAATTGCTGCCTGTGAGTCCGTGATGATAGCAACTGACCAAAGATCGCAGTCCAGGATGACGTCAAGTGCAACCGAGATGGCACAAAGCTCGCATACAGTACTGGAAGGAACAGACAGGAGTTTCCGACTGCAACACAGCTTCAGGGATGGAACCACTACTCCTACACCCCCAGTACATGCAACCCTGCAGAAGGATGCATCACAGAAGACATCACAATCGGTAACACCACTTGCAAAAACACCAAACAGACCAGGACTCATCACCCACGGGCTGAAAGGCAAAGCACGGGCCACTCTCAATGGAGAAACCATAGACGCGCACTGCAAGATTCGCGCAACCTTCCCCAGAGGGCCCAAAATGTCCAGAACAGACGGACGCAGGGTGCAGTAATCACAGATGATTTTGCGAACGCAGTCCTGAATGCCTCTACTGACATTGCGCATGCCAAGAGAACAAAGCAGTTCCGTTGTCCTGACGTTCAGAGGTGGCTCACAGGATTCAATCCACAGTGAATGCACTGGAGTCGACACAAGGCATCCCGTGACGATCCTCAGGCACTCATTCACAGCAACCTGTAGCATGGAAACATGCCGCTGATCCATAGACAAGAACGGAAGATGATAGTCAAGAACTGAGCGAATAAACGATCTGAACACAGCATGGAGGGACCCACGCCTCACCCCAGGGATTCGTGACAGCCTCTTAAGAACAGCAGAACGTGACCTGACACGCTCACGGAGAGCTAGAGCATGGCTATTCCAGTCTAGCCTCTCATCCAGGAGGATACCCAGATACTTGACTGCTGAAGCTTGTGTCACAGTCGTACCACCCACACAAATGGACAGAGGAGCGGCACTCCTATGGCGTGACCTGCTGAAAACCACCAGCTCAGTCTTCTCAGGAGCAAGAATAAGACCGCGATCAGCGAGGAGGGCGGCTACACGCGCAACACTCTCCTCGGCACACTGGCAGCAGAGAACTGGGTCGCTGCCCGCAAACCACAGAGCCACGTCATCTGCATAGCAGACAATGTTACTCGATGCCCCTATTTCCACCAGAACCTCGTTAATGACAACGGCAAACAGCAGTGGGCTGAGGCAACTACCTTGTGGGAGGCCTCTGCTGGAGCTCGCGACAGACGACCAACATCCCCCTACCCTAGTGGCGTATTCGCGAACGCCCAGAAGGGCACAGATGGCTTTAACCAGACCCGGGCCAACACCCATGCCGAGCAGACCGCGACGAACCCATTCAACATCAACAGTATCGTAAGCTGCCTTCATATCTAAAAAAACTGCTGCCACAACCAGACCGTGCGACCATGATTCGTAAATGCCAGACAACAGATAAAGCACTGCATCCTGGGCATTCCTGCCAGCCCGATACCCAAACTGCACTGGTGACAAGCAACCATGGTACTCGAGGTGTGATTCAAGCCTCTTAACCAACATACGCTCGTATACCTTCCTCAAATTAGATAAGAGGGAGATTGGTCTATAGTTAGACACCAGGGATCTCGCAGTCCGTGGCTTATGAAGGGGAACAATGATGGTGAAAAGCCATGCGGCGGGAATAGATCCACCCTGTAGGAACTCCTGAAAATGGGACACACAGGTGGTTACAGAAGTAATATCAAGTTGTCGTAGTGCCTCATACGTGACACCATCAATACCGGGAGCACTACCATCTCTGCACTTTGCCAATGCCGAGGAAAATTCCAAGTTATCCCAGGGTAGATCAGTGGGAGACCCATCAATTGAACAGCTCACTGGCAGTGGCGGTTGCAAGCCTGTCGGGAGGGCGTATACACTCGCAAACCTTTCACAAAAGGCATCCGCCATTGCCTCACCCTTCAGAATTGTACCCGGCCCCCCTTTTGGATCGTAGACCCACTGTTGCGTTACACTCTCGGAGCCACTAGCAACAACACGCCACGCGCTCGTAAGCGAGGTGGCATTGCAAACCTTACCACAGACTCTATCTGGGTACAAATCACGCTCCTTCCGTATGATATAAGAGGACTCTTTGGAGGTGCCCTGGTACACACACCAGGTAGAGTCACTCGGTAGAGCCTATACGCTTGGCGACGATCACGCACAGCGCAGGAACACAGAGTAGTCCACCAGACAGGCTGAGATTTTTTGGTGCGAACACATTGGTGCACGCCACTCTTTCGTTTGGAAGTTACCCTGTTCGCGACAAGCCACTCTGTCATGCTACCATTTGATACAGCTGGTCGTAACCTTGCACGAGATTGCCTGGGAGCACATACAGTGCTGGGATGCAGGACCACTGGAAAATGGTCACTGCCCCGCTGGTCATCCGACACAGAAAACCTAAAGAATTTCTCTAGCCCCACCGTACAAAGAAAAAAATCCAGGACTGACTCCTGCACAGAATTCTTCTGCCACCGTGTAAAAGTCGGTGACCCGTCATGAATCACACACAGATTACATTGGTCAATGGCTGCACTCAGACGCCTCCCGCTAGTATCGACCCGGAGAGACCCCCAGTCATAGTGGTGGGCGTTAAAGTCGCCACACACTATGAGAGGGGAGGGGAACTGCTCCAACCAAACTCTCCACTCATTGGTAGTACATGAGCTTGTTGCATGAACAACGACAACCGTCACCCACTTTGCCAGCATATTAATCTTAACAGCACATGCATTCAAACCTGAGAGCACAACGCCTAACGGAAACAGGATGTACGGGACTGTCCACTTAATAAAAATTCCCACCCCCTTCCCTCCTGGAATAAAATCGCACTGGAGAGCTGCTGCACCCTCATAGGAAATCAGATTAGATTCCTGCACACCTAACACGTCAACACGTTGCAACAATTCTTCAATTTCGTGTGTTTTATTTGCTACACTCCTGGCATTCCAGGAGGCGATCGAAAAAGCAACAGATTTCAAAGTGGTGAGACGAACCTAACCTAACCTCACCACTCTACCCTACTCCCACCTCTCCCTCCTCTCCTGCACTACATCCTATTAATACACCACCAAGCTGTACATCAGATTCGTTTCTAACCGTTACTATACTAGCAACACCTACATCAACACCTTCAATTTCAAACACCATAGGGCCCCCTTCATCATTAAACACAACTTCATGAACATCAGCTGAACATTGCATTGAGTCATCAACAGACACTGTGCTAACATTTAGACCTCGATCCGCACTGTCAACATCGCAATTGTCATCAGCACGGGAGTTTCGTATGACGCTGACAGCAGAATTCGACTGCTGCACACCACTCACCTTACTTTGGTCTTGTATGTCATTCGATGTTTGAGAACGATTGCCACGATTGCCACGCTCTTTTTTCCTAGCAGGAGGCGAATCATTCCCTCCTCTACTCGCCTGACCTTGCGGACACACCGGAATTCCTGGCGTCAACTCACTCACTTCCATCTTGGTGGGGCTCGGCGCTAAGAAAATTGGCCCCGGCGACAGGATTTTTCCCTGCTGGCCGCTGACTCTACACTGGGGACCAGAAGAAGACGGTGCACTGGACCCTAGTGGTTGTACACCGATACTGGAGCTACACTGAACCTCATCCACATTACTATTCTTTGGCAAAACACCCACTTCACTGGCTGGAACAGCGCACGACCTAGCATCTTTAACAGCAACTTCACTAGCAACTTCTGCTTAGACGATGGCGTTCGCCAACAATGCGGTAAGACTTTCGCTTAACAGCGAAAGTCTAACCTTATTCGAGAGTACAGCCACCCTGGAGGTAGTAAGGTTCCACAAGTTCATTGGCAAACACTAATTTTTATTTCGAAAAGCTAGGCTTTTCTTGGTCACCTAAAAATCGCAAAAACAGTATTCAGACAACAATACCTTACCTTAGGTGTGGATCTTACCTTATTGTTGCCGAACGCCATCGTCTAACTGATACAAGTATGCTCACCATAATATGCTCACCATTCTAGTTGCTTTGTGAAGGGCGTCGCTAAGCAATTTTTAAATTAAATACCCGCCGATAATTACGTTAATTACTTATAGTGGGGTGACATTTTCTCTTCTTTTTTTTATGGAAATAGCTTAGTTGAAAGCCTCCAACCAAAGTGGGTGGCCCTAACGAAGTTGGTAAATAAGGGTCGATGCGAAAATAGGCTTGTACTAATCTATCGCTTGTTAATCCCTGACGGAATATCTTTATCACTCCTCAAGACCGCCATTCCATGAGGGATGCCTTCCAGTGAATACCTTGCAATAGAATATTCACCACGGGGATTTTTAGGCCAAAGCAATCCCTCTGTGTTCCTAAATTACCTGAAATGCGTTAGTTTAGGTTTAAACTAACTTAAAGAGACTCAAAGACTAGAAGTGTTGCTTAACTTATCATAGTTACCATAGGATGAACTGAAATAATTCAGAACATTGCTAAAAGGCTTAAGAAGTCGTGTTCTAAATTCAAAGTGAAGGAAAAGGCTTAAAAAAGAGGCTTAGAAGGTTCCAAATTATCAGATCACAATTAAGAAAGCAGAGAAGGAGCTGTTGTCAATTCAGCTGCTGAGTCCAGGCTGAGTAATTTATTGCGACGAAGTACAACAAGAAAAAGGCCCAAAACCCAGGGGCGCAGGCGTGAGAGAGCACGTGCCTCGAGCCTAAAGTGAAGGCGATTGGTTTACAGTCATTTGGTCTTTCACATGAGAGCACGAGGTCAATAACAAATGAGAAATACCAACCATAAGGAAAATAGCATAAAATATCCAGATACACGCTATCATGCAATTTACATGGAATAAATTAAAGTCCTCTCCTCTACAATGGCGTCAAATACACCCAAATTAGCAAATCCGACATACAGAATGAAAAATAGGTCACTGCAAAGCTCGAAATATCTTTTACCTTTGTGGGTGTAACGACTATCTAACCGTTTGCATAAATAATCCTAGGGAAGGACAACTGCAGGTACGCCATCTTTAATTGGTGGGTTCAGTGGGAAAACCACTTCTTCATTTTGTGAGTCGGATGCTTCATTGGTTACGTCGAGGTGAGGGATAGCAAAAATTCACCGCGTATTTACGAAAAACCTTAGTGAGCCTCTGGTGACCGCGGTGAATTTTCCAGTGAGTTTACGAAGGCGCTCACTATATCAATTACAACCTTATATGTTCAGGTCCGACTCGGTTTTGGTTCTGGGACTGATGACGTTGCAGTTCGTGCTTCAAATCAGTCCCAACCAAACAACCAGTCAACTCGGTCATCTATCGACCTAGGTAGGCTTTCGAAAACAAACAACTTAGTTAAGTTAGGCTGCCGTTCAGTTGTCCATGGAGTCTTAAAGATACTGATTTCTTAAGCTATCTTAACCGAACTCTTTTCAAAGGATAGGCCTGTTACTACTGGAGTATCTTACAGGAAGTTTTCTCGTTCAAGCGGTCGTATGCCAGCGTAAACGCTGCATGGATTTACACAAATTTAAGGTATTGAAAACGTATTATAAGTATAAACTAGCAGCCGTACCCTGCTTCGCCCGGGGATTTGTTTGGCCCGTGGTTGTTTTCTAGAATTTGCTTGGTGCTGCCTGATCGTTCACTGCAACAATCATTTTTTTTCGTGTAATACATCCCCTTTCCGCCAATCATCTCCCTCCCCTCTCCCCTCCCCTTTTATCCTGTCCTCTCCCCTTCCTCGTCTTTGGTACACGTACTTGAATTTGGATGGTTATTTTAATGAATACTGCCCCTCCCCCTTTT
>JAHWFP010156650.1:0-37427 GCA_023313725.1 Lithobius niger
TATTAGGACATGTGTAGCTCCATTACCTACGCCGGGACTGTAGCTGTAGTGCTTATTTGAAACAAAAAGTACCCAAAAGTAATAGTAAGAAGATCCAGTTACACCAGGCGAGCGGCGATGTTACAAGCACCTACCCCGTCGTAGCATCCGCCGTTACAGTACACCCAGAGTATCACTCTTCATATTTTCCGGCAGTGAGTTTCCGGTAGTTCTGATTGTCATGGTTCCCGTTGAAAGTTCAGCGCCTCCCACCTCCCCCATGGTTCTGGTTGCACTGCCGCGGCAGGTGTGCAAACGATTACAAAATGAAAATAGATTTTATAATACTTCATGGCGGTTAGCTTATTTGTTTTTATATTGGGAGGTATTTTTTTTTCTTGCGAGTCCAAATTTTCGTACGGGTTATATTTTATACAACGGCGAATTGTCGTATAATAATAATAATAATATTATAATATAATAATAATATAATAATTTTTTTATCGAATTGTCGGGGATCGAATTGTCATGAATCCATCTGAATGGCTTCACAGCATGGACTCAGAAATCGTCGCATTTTTGGCTGAGTGCTCCCCCCTTCCCCTCCCCCCTCCAACTCTACCCTAACCAAAAAACGCAGATAAACTCTAATCACATTGTACGTACGTCCCATGAACGTAAACTACAACCAAGTTTGTATTCTAATGAACTAAAGTTTGTTTTTGTTTTTCTTTTGTCAGTTACTGGCAATTGTAATTCACGACAAACTTTTTTAGTTAGGTCTGGTAATGATGAATGAATCAATAAATTCGATATTTGTACCGATGGTACAATTTTGCCAAAACAGTCAAATTCGAAAAAATGTCCCAATTTGATGAGCGCGCTGTAATTTTTAAGAATAACCATTGATGCAGGGGTGGTAATTGAAGCAGGGGTGGTAATGAGAACCAACAGGTCAAATCATTAAATTTCCGAAAAACGACGCCCTAACTGCACAAACCATTATAAGAGAAAGACAGGGAAAAATTAATTAAAACATTAAGATGACATTTATAGAGTCGGACTGGCCAGTAAAGGGCGCCTGTGCCATTTGAAGGAACGATGCGGGTACTGTGTTTTTCTAGAAATGTGCTTGTACACCTGATTAAGTGAAACCTCAGCTACGAGGGCCTGGGGGAGCGCTGTATTATATGTTCACCAAGCAAGGTTTTGGGACAAACCCATACTTCTTTCATGAATGATTCCACTGTGATTTCATGCTTTGGATTGCATTCTTTAAAACACCTCCGGCATGCCAAAGAATTTTTTGGTCGATTTTTACGGTTTTAACAGAAATTTTTTCCTTGTACGGTGTGGAGTAAGGGGGGGGGGAGGTTACACAAAGGGGTTGAAAACTGCCAACTGAATCGGAGGGAAAGAGAGAGAGAGGTTAAGTACCTGAAAGGACTGGTAAACAGTACGAAAGCAAACAGGGCAATGAAATTTCTTATGATTGAGGGTAGGGGAGGTAAGAAGCATCCGAGAGGGGCAAAAAAATGTGACAGCCAGAGGGCGCTTGCACCATGGCGCAGTGGTACTATTGCCAGTCCGAGCCTGGTTATTTGGTAACAGTATACATGTTTTAAGGTCATAAAAACCCTGAGTGAAAAAAGGAAGGCAATCTTAGAGCGACGCACACAGTCCAGGAAAAATTCATAACTATTAAATACACGGTACACGTACCTTCCGAAAAGCTTGTGTCTTTTTTTTTTTTACAAACTTTACGTGTTCTTGGATCATTTTGTCTTTTTCTGCACTTTTTTTTTTCTTGTCTGGCCCTGTGCCCCCGAGTCCTTTTGCTCTCGCTTGTCAGTGGAAAATCTGCCAGTCAAATATTGCCCACCAACAACTTGCCCACGTTTTTACTAATCGCTTCCCTACTTACCGAGGGTTATCAGCCATGTCGCAGACATGCGTGGCAGGCAATACCAGACCTTGACAAGGTTACTGCTAGTTGATGAATTCCTACTGGTGACACTTTTTTTTTTTCATTAGCCTATCCTTTCTTATAATCGTTAACCAGTTAAAGAAAATTTTAAAAAGATAATTTTTTTCTAAATTTGAACACCCGAATTTGGCGCCCCCGTTAGCCATTTTTAGGGGGCCAGCCGCCCCCCCCCCTGCCCCCCCTTACGGCACGGCCCTGGTCCACGTCAACCGTGTGTAACAAACGTTTTTTGAATTAATGGATTCCGTAATTAATCTTGAAGTTGCTCTATCCTTAAATTTATAGTCCTGACAGGATAGTTACGAACTGTGTGCATGCACATGGCCTAATGTAGTTATACTGTGGCACCAATTTGAGAATTGTTACCTGGATCCTGGGTGCCATTTTTTTCCGTTACTCTGTATCAGTGTTGTTTTCCTGGTAAATGTCCGGAGACCATTTTTCGGGGGAGGGGAGAATGTTGCGAGGCAGCGCTCCCTCCTGTGTCGCCATCCTCGCTGGGACTGTTGCCCTTAGAGAGCGAGCTTCCTGGCGAGACTCGAGACACGACCGAGAGGCAGTGCATGGAGCGCGATCTCCCGTTCGCCGACAGTTGTTCTGTAAGTAATGTTTGGAAAGGTGAATAAATCCCGAAAAGCTTGGAGAAGATGCTTCGCCTGAGTCTATTCGTGGCCAGAGCACCCAATCGGGGGGGGGAGATTCCCGACAGTTTCAACAAAAACTTAAGTTTAAAATACCTTCCGCCTAATTACTACAACAACTATTGGCACAATCTGCCTATTTAATGTCTTGAGAAAGCTCACGCAAACTTTCAGTTTGATTGCTAACTATTTTGCGTTAACATTTTACAATAGTGTGATCCATTCCACACGCTACTACGCCACGAACATCCGGGCACTCTGTCGCTCGCGTCTATGGCCAGCGATGGTCAGAGCGGAACCTTGGCGAAACGAACCAGAAATTTCGTCATATGTACCCTCCGCCACTTAGTTTGAGAGCAGAATAATAAAAAAAAATTAAAGCAAAAAAATAAAAATTTACTATATTTTTTACCTTACTATAAAATAACAAAACTTTTATGACTTAGTTCGTAATTTACATTTTAAGGTTAAAATTAGGTCTAAGCGCCTGTTTTTGTGTGCTTGCCTACACGCATGCTACGAGGCTATCTCTGGCACGTGTTCGCACAACGCAGAATTAAAGCGTAAAGTCGGCCCTATTTTTGTATGTATACTTTCGGAGTCAATAAAAAGGTAAGAGATGTAGCTTAACATTCCGGATTTATTATAAAGTTTACAAATTTAATAATGGCAACTATTAATTAAACATGGTACGCTATTTACCAAAATTGTCCCTTGATTGTCACAAATCAAGGTGCGAATTTTCAGTGGTCTTTATCTTTTAGACAGATCTCCCACCTTCCTCAGGCACTTCGAGCGTTGAACGCCTTTTGACTTGGAGAAACGGGAAGTTGTTTTGAATTTCCCGGACGTGTTTGTGCTTCCGGTTTGGGAGGAGGGATAAGATGCGGCGAGCAGTGGCTCTATCTGTGGAGCTTGGGAAGAGATAGGAGGGAGGAGCGCTTTCCAATTGCAATTCAATCGTTGTGTCAATTCTGGTGTAATAATCAGATTGACATCGCAATGTGAGGCTTCTTGGTTGTTCATGAGAGATGTTTTGGCATTCTGGAAGTGATGGATGGAGATGCTTTCCAAAGCTCGAAGATGTGGCTCAGACTGTGTGTCAGATTTCAGAAGCATTGTGGTTCTCTTCCAAGCAATTTCGTGATTCTTGGAGATGTGGTGAGCAGTAACTGCACTTCGTTTGGCTTTCAGTTTCTCCACAGCCTTCATGTGTTCTCGAACTCGGGTGCTAATTCGACGTTTGGTTTCGCCCACATAGATGGCGTCGCAGTCCGAGCACAGGATAGCATATACCACTGCCTTGTTCTGCGGGAGGCTGCAGAGAACCTCGGGGTCATCCGAGGGGGAAGGAGGGGCAGTTGTGGTGTCCGTTGTTAGGTGTAGTTTCTGGCAAGTCGGTGCAATCATAGGACCGACGTTCTTGCTCTGGGATCTAGTGTTGTATCGGTGGTTGACCCGCGTAGCTCCAGAGAAAGTTCCCTTGGTCCTGGCAGAGGTTCCTCGAAGAGAAGGGGTAGCAGCAGGAGGGTGTGGTGGCCCAGTATCTGGAGGTGGTGGAGGTGTCGGCGAAGGAGCTGGGGTGTGGGTCTGCTTCTTCTTTGGTTGCAGCAGTGATTTCAGATTCGGGGGGGTTGAGAAAAAAACACCGGACACCTCCACGGGAGAGGATTCGCTTCACACGGTCTCCCTTGCTGGGGCAATAGGACACAACTTGGAAAGGTGCTGGGGACTGCCTTACTGGAGATTATTAATCAGGCGGGCAGGAAAACCTAGAATGAGAAATTTCTCCTTGGCTTGGAGGAAGTGCTTGATTGCATCTGCGTTGGACATCGTTCGATACTTGATCCGTACCATCTCGTTATCGAGCACAGCGAAGAGTTGTGACTTGGGATGCCCGGAGTGTAATGGAATCATCCTAGTGCTCTGGGTAGGCTTGGTGTACGGTTCCCAGACAACGGAGTTGCCTCGTCGATGGACTAGAACGTCAAGAAAAGGAAGGCATCCGTGTTGCTCAACCTCCGACGTAAACTCAAGACACCTGCTCCAGTTGTTCAAGGTATGCTTGACAGGTTCAAGACGGTCTTCGGGAAGCGCAGTGAAGGTATCATCTAGATATCTAGTCCACACTCGAAGTTCGGGGTGAGAGGACAAAACGTGGGCATCTAGAAACTGAAGCACAATTTCCGCCAGGCATGGTGAACTAGAGTACCCCATGGGGGTGCCTCGGGTCTGTTGGAATAACTCTTCGCGGAAACTCACAAAGATGTTTGACAGGAGGGTCTTGAGGATGCGTCTGTCCAGCTCAAATTCTCTGTCATCAATATCGAGTTTACGGGCGGATTGGTCGAACATCTCCAGAATGAGCTTGTGGCTAAGACTTGGGAACAACGCACGGACATCAAAGGATGTGAGGAGGTCTCCAGGTTGGAGACGAAGCTGGCTGAGGATCTTCGTGAATTGGAGGGTATTGGAAAGACGACTAGTACACCACAAATATTTCTTCAACCGAGGACTAAGGAACCAGTCAAGCCGCTGGGCAGGCCCTCCTTTTGCAGAAGTGATGAGCCTGAGTGGAGCTCCCTCTTTATGGATTTTAACCTTGGCAAACATCTGGGGTAGCTTCGAGTCAGGATCAGGCCGGAGCCTGGTTCCTTGAACTTCAGAGATCAGGCCATCATTCACAAGTTGGGCAATGCTCGTGGTGAGGCTCTGGTGGAATCTGTTACCAAGATTATAGAGCACAGGGGTGTACAGTCCTGAATTTCGGAGTTCTTCCAGCACTTTGGAATCGTACTCAATCCTGTCCATGACGATGGTGGTGTTCGCCTTGTCAGCCCTTGTGACCACAATCTTATCATTGTCTCGCAGAGATCGGAGCGCAAGAACCTGTGCAGGGGTCAAGTTGTCCTTCTGCTGATTGCTGTTAGTCAGAGCAGCGAGGTGGAGTTCACGGGCTACGGCCGGTGCCCATTGGAAACGCTCAATGAGCAGCTGAACGTCTGCAGCCATGTTGGTTTCATGCTTAACACGATCACACTTGAGCACTGGAATGAACTTAAGATCAAGGGAAAGAACCTCTTTTTCAGCGTTGTTCAGGGTGTGCGAGGAGAGGTTGACTAGCCAGATACCAACCCCTGGCTAGTCAACCTCTCCTCGCACACCCTGGCTAGCCAACCTCTCCTCGCACACCCTAAACAACGCTGAAAAAGAGGTTCTTTCCCTTGATCCCATGTTTAATTAATTTCTGTTACCAAGTAAAACAATGAGCCTTTCGGCCTATCGTGTTTTAAAATGGTAACTATAAATAGACCATTGTTGTCTGTGTGCAGCTCAAGTTTGAGCTAATCATTGCCATGACTCATCTTCTGGTTAGTAGCATCGGATGTGTCGCTAAACCTACAACGATCATGCATTTCGACGAATGCACTATTAAAAGGGCCAATATCTAAAAAAGAGCCCATTAACATTCGATCCATGTTCATTCAAAAACTTTTAATCATCCAAAACAACGAAGGTCGTACATACGTGGATTAGCATTCTGCTCTTACTTCTAAGTAATATTAAATTACGGACAAATACAAGACGCTTGGGTAACTTATTACATATTTGTAGTCCGAAAATATGATGGTGGGGGAGGGGTGGAGAGGGTGCGGGAAAACTGGACCTCAGTTGGAAAAGAAGGCCATTTACAAAAATGGGGGTATAAAAAAAAGCATACGTAAAATGACGGGTAAAAACCGTGAAATAGCAAAGTAAAGTTTAAAACAATTTTTCGGGAAAAATGTCATTCAGCCTTGACACCCACTGGGTGCCTCCCCCCCCCCAAGTTTTGTCTTCCATACGCCCCTAAATGTTTGAATTGAACTAAAAAAAATGTATTATTTTTGGCACTATATTTATACACGATAATCCACAAAAAAGGCAAAGCATAAATTCAACATATTTCAGGGTCGTTTATTTATTTTGAAAAAAATATTTTAAGTGTTTATTTGTATATTTATTTATTTATTTCACTGCCCTGTAAGAGCAATAATTTGGCATGTCAAAATGAAGCGATGACACCTATCACTGACGGCAGGTCCACTGCCGTAATCATGGTGGCCAGCTGCGACTATTCCATTCAATCTTGAAACTTCACCACGCGTTCTTGCGATGGCCAGACCGTGAACTCTTCTGAAACGAAAACGGCGCCGAGGAAAACAAACCGCCTGCAAGGAACCAGCTTGGACTTCCCAACCTGACACCTTGACCCAGAACCTTGAAAACACGTCGACACCTGTCCGAATTGCAGCCGTAGTGCTCCTCCGACTGATGACGGAGCAACCAATCGTCGAAACAGGCATGCGCTCAAATGTCCAGACGATGCAGAAACCCCAAAACCGGGCGAAGCAATGCAATAAACACACGAGTTCCGGTTGCAACCCTAAGGGTAGGACAAGACACTGGTACGATACTGGTACAATTGGCCTTCGACAAAAAAGGCGAAACAGATGCCGAATCCCCTGGTGCGACAGAATGTGCATGAATGCATCCTCGAAATCGATGGCAATTGTGAAATCATTTGGCTGCATCGCGTCACAAGTTGTTGGTTCAGTTGTCAGAAGTTGAAGAACAGTCTGCTTCCCCCACCACCCTTCTTACCAATGACACGTGCTGGACTCCAAAAAACCTTTCAATATGGCGGGGATTGGACCTACGACTCCCATGTCAAGCAATATCTGCACCTTTTCCTGAAGCTCCGCACCGAAGGAGCGTCCGGTTACCCGGGGATGGGGGGGGGGGGACAAGTCAGTGCTGGTTTGGACACAAATTGCGGCGAAAGCCTTTGCCTACAACAGAGAGAATGAACACGTCAGTGATGAGTTTCCAGTTTTCCACATGATGATGAATCCTTCCCACACCTGGCAGAAGCAGAAGAAGGTGAGGGGGGAAAACCAATTCCTGCTCCTGCGGGGACGACCTCGAAAGGCACCCCTACCATGTCGTGGGAATCGACGAAAACGTCCCCTGGCTTGAGAGGGGGTGACACTTGGGAAGGGCGACCGAGGCTGATTCCGATTCTGGCATTCCCTCTCCTGTGGCATGGCCCGTTGCCAAGGGTCCTCCAGAGATTTAGGCCGTGGCTGTTATTCCTCCTCCGAGAAGTACCCAAAGGACGCCTGGAAAGCGATAAACTTCCTCTTCTCTGGCCACAAGGCCTTACACGGTGGCTTAGCCTTGACTAAGCTCCTGGGTCAAAGACGGCAGCTTCCCATCAAAAGGTTCTCCGAGCGATTAATTGGCAAAAAGCGAAATTGTGCAAGCACGTCGGTCAGGGTGTCGTCAGCCAATTGCAATACCACATCACTCCTCCTTGAAGCCATCTTCCACAAATGGCGAAACGCTGTAACGGCGCTACCTGTCTCTTTAGGTGCCTTTCAGGTGAGCACCGACATCTGGTGTACTGGCGATTTTCTTAGTTAATACTCAGGGTGCCTGTTTTTACTTTTGCGGAGTTTTACAGCATTGCAGTGGCTACTGCACTGTTAGGAGGGGAGCGCCCGTGTCCTATCTAAGTTTCAAGTACTGTCTAATAGTTCACTGCCACCATGATGGGTGTTTAATTGCAGGCTTCGAGTTAAATAAAAATGGGTTTTAGTTATTTACTCACACAATTAAATCTACACGAAGTCAAACTGTTGTTTAAAACCTTGCGTTAACTTTTTACAGTACGTTTGGAACAGTATGTTACAAAAAGATTCTTTGAAAGCTTTAAATAAAGCACACGATGATTTACAATAAAATCGGCAAGAAATGAACGAATTAAAAGTTCATACACTACAAAAATTTCGAATAGAAAAGTTGGTTTGAGTCACCGGACTCTCTAGATTACAGAATGCACCTTACATTAGCAAAATAGTCACAAGTTATGTTTCAAAAGCCACTGCTTAAGATCAAACTACCTCAATGGTTAACCTGGTACACAACTCAAAAGACGTCTAAGCTCTACGATTAAACCATTTTGATTATTTAGAAGAACCTGTGTTCAACATAAATAAGAAATAAAGCCGGTTTTTAGGAAGGGGACCTTAAACCCTTAAGTTATGGTAGTTCTAGGCCAGAAATGCCGATGGCGGTTAACTTATCCACAATCGTTCTCAAAGTTAGAAGTTAAGTTTAGATTTATGAACTATAAATTTAGAAATAATGTCCAAAAGAATACTTTCAAATAAATTAAACTAGTTACGAACGAACTGCTACCTTGCCCGGCATGGCAACCTGCGGACCCAGGGGGACATCTCCACTCCGACCGTCGTAGCAACCTCTAGCCTTTGAGATCAGTGAGCAACGCTAAGGGTGGAACGGCAGGGCCAGGGCTATATATGGGAGAGGGAGGGAGCAGACGTCGGCGACGACTGCACGGTTTGGCGGCAAGAGAGGCAGGCTGCCTTGGAGGAGGGAAATTTGTTCATTCTCTTGAGCCAAGCTGCACCACGTGAGGGCTTCATAGGGAACTGTAAGGATCTGAATGGGCCTTCATAAGGGAGGGAATAGGGGGTTCGTACGGATTGGCTGGAGCTTCTGGGCTCTGAGTGGCTAGATTTTGGACCGTTGGAGCCGTTGAGGTCTTGGGGTTTAGGAACGGATTGATGGATCGTGATGGAAACGGTCATATGGATTTGAACTTGGATTGATTGTACCTGACTGAGTTTTTAACTGATTTGAAAAAGGATAGGCTTGAATTAAAGCCGTACTCATAAGCTTTGCTATGAGCACGTCGGAAATACAAACTTGCATGGGTTTTGATCGAAGACTGCGATGTTAGGCATCAAACTATTGAAGGAGGGGGGAAACGGATTTTGCTATTAAAAATATTATTCAAGTTTAATAGAAGGATGGTTACTGATCTATTGCAGAAGTTAATAGTAGAAAAGGCTTTATATACATTTGGATGAGGTTGCTATGGTCGGAGCTCTGAAATAAAAACAAGATAAACACTTTTTGGAGAAAATGTCCGGTAAAATAAAATAGTAAAAATAATGCCGTTTTGGACAAGGTAGAGTTTGTGGGAAGAAGTTACGTTAATAAATTGCTTTTTAAAGCACTAAGCAAAAAATTAAATAAATCAGCTTGTAAGTAGATGCTAAAACGCATTTTAGGTTACAACATTATTGCAGCCGCAAACAATGACAAGAGAGCAGTCGAAGTTTTCATAACAAACCAAAACCGGTATTGAAGTTCACAATAAAAACGTAGAGTGCAGGTGCAGGTCCTCAGTACATATATGTGGTTAAGTGCCGATTGGCAGCCTCCTAAAACAACACTAAGCTGGTCGGCTTTATGCCTGAGAGAAAAAAATATATAAATTACAAATGTACAAGTTTTGTTTGGAAAATGGCGATCGGCGATTGCGTGCGGTGCGCTCAGTTTGGAGCGTTAATTTGGAGCTGTAGTTAATTGAAGGGAGTGAATTTCAAAGTTCTGATTTCGCAGAGTTGATGATAAAGTTCGTGGCTATTAAACAGAGAAGACGGTGATCGTTTTGAACCATTTTCTTGGGAGTTATACAATTTAAAGTGGAAGGCTTTGGAAAAAGGCCTATAGCGCTACTGAGCGCTAAATAAAAAAAATTATTCCCCAAGTTTTTGATCTTTGGTGTCGGGTATCCTAACCAATCTGGATTTTTTGCCAAATGCCTTTACAACGCCCAAGCGAAACCATCCTTCTGAAAAACTGGAACTCTCTTGGTAAAGCCACAAAAATCCACCACTGCTAGGTCCTCGGCCAACTCCGGGTGTGAAGCCACAAGTCGCTTAATTGCTGCAGTCGACGTCGAAATTTCTGCATGAGCGTTGGCGCGAATGGTGTCACGAAAATCGCCTCACCCGTTTCACAGAACGCCACTGGAATGGACACTGCAGCGGGCACCTCAAAAGTCCCATACTGACGCTTAACCGGAGCACTCCGCCAGCCGACTTGAAAGACAAATGGCGATGCAGTGGGCCCTGCAGGGGGGGGGGGCTTCAAAGCAGACACAGGCTTGTCTCCCTTCCGAGTCAGACTCTCGACATTTCGCAATTGACGAAACCTAACCTCCGACTGAGGGATATGGACTGGTACGAAACGAACACCCCCAGCGGTCACAAAGGACTCCCCTGGGGGGCCCTCGGGGTCCATAACAGGCGGCACAAATAATCGGTACAGCCAGAGTCTTTCAAATGTCTGTAGACAGCAGCAGAGAAAAACCTCCCAAAGACCGAACTCTGGCCCCTAGTCCAACAAGTTCGTGCGCAATCAGCGCCGATCACATAGGTTACGAGGCACGTCAGACTCACTGGACTCTCCCGGCTATTCCGAATCATCCAGTGGCCCAAACGCCACTCTCCTCCTGTTCCTTGGCAAGCGGTCTACTTCAACCGCGGGCAAAACCCGGCCAGAGTCTTTTACCGAAACAGTTTTCATGTTGCAAACACAGTCGGCGCAAGACGATGAGGAAGCTGGAAGCACCGGAGACAAGCAACGAGCAACTAAAGGAGGACATGAAGTAACAGCCGCCGACAAACCGCGATTGGCGATTAACAAGTGGCAACTGGCGTGCGACTCTCCTGGCACAGAGCAATGCACCGCCCTCCAGCATCTACAGTATGCACCCAGTGCGATTCGGTCACGCTGGCGATGAGAATCTGTTGAAGTCTGAGCACGGCGTTTTTCGGCGCCTATCAGACTTGGTGCACCACTCGGGGCTTTGTGGTGTTCGCTACGCCCCGAGTGTGGGTCTCTTTCCCTCCATGGAAACTCAACATAGTGGCTGAGACTCGTTTTTTGGCATTTTCTCCGCCACGAGACTTTTTGGGGCTAACTCCCTCCTTGGGGTTTTCATTTTTGTTGCATTTCCTTCACTCCTTCTTTCCAACATTGCTCTGCACTAACAGCTCGGGTTCAGACACAACCGTCTGCTGTAGTGCAGCCACAGACCCTGTGCCAACTGACGCGATGTACGGCGTCCAGGGTGAAAATATAAGAAACTTAGATGTTTTATTCACTTATTTTCCCCGGCCGATGGTTGCGACTTGTGGTGAGTTCCTTGGTGTGAATCTCTATAGTGGTTTTGTAGGAACGTATTACCTTGTCTGGGGCTTATGATTTTGGTCATAGTGATGCTCACTATTTGCGTGCTATTCTAGTGTGTTTCTGTCTTTATTTTGTTTTACATGTAACCATTGGTAACCGTTTGTTCTTTTCCTTTTTCCTATTCTTCTTCTCTCATGCGTGTTGGGGTTTGGACGTCGAGTCAAATCAGGGTCTGCGAACCCGAATGTGATTCACTAAAATGTATTTGAGACTGTTCGTCTGCGACGACAGTTGTGGGTTGAACTTGGTTATCTTTATTTTAATTTCTTGCCACCTGAAGAAAAAAAACTCCGTCGACGGACTTTTTTGAATGTTTTGTCTTCACTTCACGTCAGACTTTGTAAGTAAACTCATTTTGTTTGTTGTGTCCGACCATAGCCGTGGATAATCACGTCAAATTATGAAATGTATATTTGCGTCAGACTTGTCCCCATCATGAACCACAAAAACTTGTAAATTTGTGTTGACACTTGGTTATAACATTCGAATTCCCAACCGTGTGATGAAAAATAAACCTGAATGAGAGAACGTTTAAACACCTAGTAAAGTTTTCCTTACGGTAAACACCTCATGGTTCCAAGATCACTCCCACACGGCCTCAAATCAAAGCCGACGGTGTTAATATCACAAGTTTTGCCCCAATTTAACGCCGTCGCTTTGTTACCAACAGCCTCATTTTTTCTACTCATCACAGGCAGCTTCCCAGCAACAAAAGTTTTGGTTTCGCAAACGATGCTCCTTCTCCACGACGACACTAGGATGGCAGCACCCGTACTGCAACCGACAGCACGACCGGCGATTGGCGACCGGCGACTGCCGACTGCGCAAAAAATGCCGCCATCTGCTCCTGCAGCATGGCAAAACCCTCCAGCAACAAATCCAATCGAAATCCCAAATCCATTTTACCTGCCTCACGAACCGCACACACAAACATTCCTAATTACTAGGGTCAATTGGAGACTTGTCTAGCAAGGAGACAGCGCCGGCGATGAAGCGTTCCCGGCTCCATCCACGTTAGGCCTAACCGACGCGTCCGAAACACCATGGCAAAACAAGTGGGGCATTGAGGTCAGTACTTAAAAATTCCAAACAACGTTCAAGCGATGTTTTAGATCCGAAAGATGGCTCCATCGAAGCCTCTTAGTTTTTTTTTCATTGCAACCGACATTGGTCCAATTTCTTCCAGATGTGCAGCACTTTTTAAACCTCATTTTCGTCCATAAAACCACCCAAAACGACACCTTAACTCGGTAAAATTACATGGTCGGCACTTGCATACGCAGGGTTAATGTCCTGAGGGGTCTTATTCTTCCTTACTTTTTACACGAACACTCTAGAAAATCCCCCGACACGAACATAACTCGGGCAAGGAATACAAAACGCCGGCGATTCCCTGGCGAAAAGCGAAAAGAACAGAGCAAAGAACAGAGCAAACACTACACACGTCTGCACTGTCCCGTACCCGAAAACAAAGTATCATTGTTGGGCTGGCACTATCTTGTTGGAGGCAACGATTGTTGCGCACCAAGTGGCAGATAGGCTAACCTCATTGCATTGCACGTGTTGTAGGCGTTTTAAACTTTTAATGGGTTAAAAAAATCAGGTAGAAAAGCAAATCGAAAACGATTTTAGCACATACTAAAGGTTAGTATTTTGCAGATAGTAAGAAACTAGTGTGCTAATTTTTGATTGTAGTGTATTATTGATTTGCTTTAATTGTATTTGTAGCTAGTATTTAGTTTTCAACAGACTGGATAGGTGGCGATCTTAGCTAGAGGCATGGCTGGCGCTGGTTGGCTGGCTGGCGTCTGGTGCACATGATGTCCTTGTTCTTTTTCAAGCATCCGTTTTGAAACACTTGGTGACTGACCTTTGGCTTGCATGGCTGTTAATTATGAAGTCAGTAAGTTTCGCTTATGGTGGCAAAAGTTTCCTTCGTTAGGATACGTCCCTGAGAGTACATTGTTCCGTCCTTTCCTGTAAAGGCATTGGCCAAAAAAATCCAGATTGGTTAGGATACCCGGCACCAAAGATCAAAAACTCGGGGAAACCAATTTATTTTTCTCTCTTAGCGCCGTAGGCCTAAGTGCTTAATCCATTTTACTTCAAATCTTGTAACTCCCAGGAAAATGGACAGAAACGATCGCAGTCTTCACCTCTTAATAGCCACAGACTTTATCTCTATTCCTGTGAAAACAGAACTCCAAATTTCGTCCTCTACAAATAACTACAGCTATTTGAAAAACGCTCCGAACTGAGCGCACCGCACGCAATCGCCGATCGCCATTTTCCACAACAACAAACTTGTAAATTTGTAATTTATATTTTTCCAGGCATAAAGCCGACCAGTTTAGTGTTTGTTGTAGGAACCACTTATATGTATTCACACTCTGCGTTTTTATTTTGAACTCAAATACTAGTCTTGGTTTGTTATGAAAACGTCGATTGCATTTTTATTCCATTACTTGCAGACGCAATAATGTTGTAAACCTAAAAAGAGTTATAGCATCTACAAACTAGCTGGTTTATTTTAATCCTTTACCTAGTGCTTATAAAAGCAATTTAGTAACGTAACTTCTTCCCACAAACTCTACCTTGTCCAAAACGGCATTTTTTTTACTATTTTATTTTACCGGACATTTTCTCCAAAAAGTGTTTATCTTGTATTTATTTCAGAGCTCCGACCATGGCAACCTCAACCAGTTGTAATTAAAGCCTTTACCATCCACTATTGCATTAGAGCAGAAACCATCCTTCTATTAAACTTGAATAGTGATTTTTAATAGCAAACTCCGTCCCCCCCCCCCCGTTCCTTCAATAGTGTGATGCCTAACATCGCAGTCTTCGAGTAAAACTCGTTCAAGTTTGTATTTCCGACGTGCTCATGGCAAAGCTTATGAGTACAGCTTTAATTCAAGCCTATCCTTTTTCAAATCCGTTAAAAACTCAGTCAGTTACAATCAATCCAAGTTCAAATCCAAATGGCCATTTCCATCACGATCCATCAATCCGTTCCTAAACCCCAAAAGCTCAACGGCTCCAGCGGTCCAAAATCTGGCCACTCAGAGCCCAGAAACTCCGGCCAATCAATGCGAACCTCCTTTTCCCTCCCTTATGAAGGCCCATCCAGATCCTTACAGTTCTCTATAAAGCCCTCACGTGGTGTAGCTTGGCTCAGGAGGTTGAACAAATTTCCCTCCTCCAAGGCAGCCTGCCTCTCTTGCCGCCAAAACGCGTAGTCATCGCAGACGTCCGCCCCCTCCCTCACCCATATATACCCCCGGCCCTGCCGTCCCACCTTCAGCACTGCTCAAAGATCTCAGAGGCTAGAGGTTGCTACGCCGGTCGGAGTGGAGATGTCCGCACGGGTCCGTTTGTTGCCATGCCGGGCAAGGTAGCAGTTCGTTGGTAACTAAGTAAATTTTTATTGAAAGTATTCTTTTAGACCCAAAATCTAAATTTATAGTTCGTAAATCTAAACTTAACCTCTTACGTGAGAATGATTGTGGATCAGTTAACCGCCATCGGCATTTCTGGCCTAGAACTACCACAACTTAAGGGTTTAAGGTCCCCTTCCTAAAAACCGGCTTTTTTCTTATTTATGTTGAACAAAGGTTCTTCTAAATACTCAAATGGTTCAAATCGTAGAGCTTAGACTTCTTTTAGGTTGTGTACCAGGTTTACCATAGTTAGTTTGATATTCAGCATTGGCTTTAGAAACATAACTTGTGACTATTTTACTAGTGCAAACGTTGCATTCTGTAACTTAGAGAGTCCGGTGACTCAAACAACTTTTCTCCTCGAAATTTTGTAGTGTATGAACTTTTAATTTGTTCACTTCGTGCCGATTTTCATGTAAAATCTTCGTGTGCTTTATTTAAAGCTTTTTGAAATATTTTCTTTGTAACTAACTTAGTTTCAATGTAGTGTGAGAAGTTAAACATGTTTTAATAAAAAAAACTTTCGTTGTTTTAAACAACCAGTTGACTTCGTTGAGATTTAATTGCATGAGTAAATAATCAAAAGCCATTTTTATTTTAACTCCCAGCCAGCAATTAAACACCCATCGTGGTGGCAGCAAATTAATCAGTAGTTAGTTGTTGATATTCAAGTTATAGTTAGGACAAGGACGCTCCCCCCCTAACCGTGCAGTAGCCACTGCAGTGCTGTAAACTTCGTTAAAGTCCAACAGTCACGTATATATTAACAACGTCATCGCCAGTACACCAGATTGTCGGTGCTGCCTGAAAAAGCACCTTCTTGAGACAGGTAGCGCCGCTACATTCCGTCGAGTTGGTCGCTGCAGAGCTGCGGCTGGGACGCTTTTCTGTGGTCAGTAGGAAGCTGACAACATGTCCTCAAGTATTGGCACGGACATTTGTCGTCGTTGGTTCGTCAGTTGGCCGGCCTTTAAGTAGCAAAAAGGTGGTCGAATGCTGTTCATGGTGGAGGTGAAAAATGATGTTTGCCGGCAAATACTTCATTCTTAGGAAACCGTGAGTAATATCAAAATTGTGAATAGACAGGGAAACCGTACTATTAAATTTTGTGTAAACAGTTTGACCTACATTCTTCAAGAAGCTTCGGTGAGGGTTTGGAGGAAAAAGAAAAAAAAAAACAATTTGTGTTGACATTTCAAAAGGAAGAAAATAAAAGAACGAATACGCTATGCCATGCCATTGCCTAACCTTTCGCCAAGTTAGGGTCATTAGGGTATATTTTGCTTGTGTGTGTTATGTTGCTCAATTTGGAGACAACTTAATTTGGGGGAATTAATTTCGACCCGAATGTTGAAATATTGTGGTTTGCAGTTTACATTTTTTATGCTGTTGCATTTTCGCTGAAACAAACTAAAGTACGTTGGTAGCCTAACTTGTTGGGTCAAGGGCGTTTCATCAGTAGTTAGAACAGAACCAGTAACTGAAAGTGTATAATTAATTAAACTTAATTGGAACCACGAGTGGGGAGTTGGGCTCCCTTGCAGCTTTTTGGTAATAATTTTTGCTTATGAATTGGGGGTGACTGGTTTTTGACCTGTTGTTGAAATTTTTATCGATGATGTAAAAATTTCTGGTTGGTACCCTAAGCTGAAACTTTTTTTTCGGTTGAGTCTGTTGGTTGTTAATTGTGTTACATTGGGGTGAATATTTTTAAGCTGGCCTTTTTTTGATGATGTGAATTTAAGTTACGAATGTAATTTAGTGTTATAAGGTTAGTTAATAATTTATTTAATTGTTCAGTTTTGGAAAAGTTTATTAGTCACCACTAATACTTCCAAGTGTATAGACCCATTTGGGTTTCTTGGAACTGGGAAAGAATAAAAGGGTATTTTGTTGTTAAAGCTCATGTTTGCTCCTTGTAATGGTATTCTGTGCTGCAGCACGATTGGAGAGGATACCCGGACTCCAAACTTCAAAAACCTCGGGGAAAAACTCAGTTTTTCTGAAGCTTCACACTTCAGCCCCCCCCCGGCCAAAACTCCTCATCTTTGGTTGGAAAATTCGACAAGAAGTTACCATCAGAATCGGCCAAACTTAGAAGCTCTTAATAGCCACTCACTTGAACTTCATTCCTGTTCGGAGGTTAAGTCCGAGAACCTCCACGTTCTCAAGAGACTTAGAGACGGAGGAACAGGGGAGGCAGAAAGGCGAGGAAGGGGGGATTTTCCTGGGCGTCCCCTTTGCTCGCGGCCATCGAAGCGGAGGTGGAGGCTAGTGCTGGAAGCGGAGGTAAGCATAGCGATACAACGAAGTGAACAGCGTGACAGCTAGAGAAGAAAAGGTGAGCACTGTTGCTCCGCTTCGACTATATATACGATGGAGGTTGCGCAGTAGTAGCAAACCGGAAGAACTTGTTTAATCGCTAGTTGAAACAGCATTGAAGAAAGAGAATACTAAAAATAAGGTAATGGATTTTTTTCAAGGCAACTAGAAACTCAGTTTTGCTGAAGCTCCACACTTTAAGTCCCCCGACCAAAATCCTCCATCTTTGGTTGAGAAATGCTACAAGAAGTTACGAACAGAATCGGCCAAACAAAGAAGCCCTTAATAGCCACACACTGGAACTTTACTTCTGTGAAAATAGAACATTAAAAATCCTTTTAGTTCTGCAGATAAACCTAAAGTCACCAAACTGAGCCGTAGAGCTCACACTTACGGCCGCCGTAGCTTCAAAACCCACGTACAAATGTAATTAATTCTTTTTATTTTATTCCAGGCATAAAGCCAAATCACACTAGCTTAGTTGTTTATTAGGAGGGGCTTCCTTTAAGGTACTTAACCTCACACATATGTTGGATACAGACTTAGTACGATGTTTTTTATCTTGTTTGTTGGTACCCCAAATGCTATGAAAAATGTCCGACTTTTGTCGATCGCCATTCTCTGCTGTGAAATTAACTTACTTTTATGCATTATAGCATTTTTACTAAGCTGGTTTATTTAACCTTTTGAGTTTAATCTTTTGCCCCCGGATCACTACCTCTGCTTAGCCTTCCTTCAGCAACGATTTAAACGAACGTGAATTTTTATTGTTGTAAATAGTTTCTGACAACTCGACCGCGACTACCAACAATCCGAATTCAAACAAACGATCTGTTCCTTCTATTAATTGCCAAAGTCAAACTGTGTTTTACACTTCGTCCCCTTCCTTCAATAGTTGCAGTGCATAACACTGTAGTTCATTTCCAGTACACCAAAAGAACCTAAAGACCAATTTTCCTTTGTCAATGAGTTCAAAACTCTATATTGGCACATGTGTACATACTTCCTGTCCCTTTAAACGGCTCCCAAGCAAAACCTTTTGCCAAACCGATTTTTTCATTGTTCTCTTGGGCCTCCACCAATCAGAACCGCGCAGCTCTCCTCGGCGTCCTCGCGTTGGTCACCAAAAACCCATGCTCCAGCATATAAAGCCCCAGTTGCCCTCCCTCGACAGCTCAGTCAGCACAGCTCACAGATCTAAAATCAGAGGTGGTCACAGCCGGTCAGGAGTGGAGATGCCGCGTTCTGAAGGTTGCCATGCCGGGCAAAGGTAGTGGTCAGTATGAGTTACTAGTTAATTGAAAATGTAATTTTAGGACCCATGTAACGGCGGACGCTACGACGGCTGAGGTGCTTGTTACGCCCCCGGTTTCCTGGTTTGACACGGAGATTCAGCTTAAGGTGTTGCGGTGATTATAACGACTTTTACGGCATAAGCACAGCATGGGCTACAGTCCCAGCATGGGGGATGGAGCGTCGGGGCCTAACCTTAATACTGCTGGTATTTCACTGCCACCAGCGATGGAATTTAACTGTCTAACAAGAGCTAAAACTAAAGATGGGCTACATATTTATTTTACACTTAAACAATTAATCATTTAGCAAACGAACTGAAGTTTAAAACCTTTAAATTTATTTTAACAACAGGGAATGAAAAGAACACTTTACATTAAGTTTGCACGAACAGCTTTTGAATATCAATGAATTAAAAGCACAAAGTTGAATTTACATTTCGTAATTCACACGATTCTACCAAACGACACTTGTGTTTTGAATAAACAATCAATTAAGTTTTTCGATTAGAAAAAGCAATGCTGAACGCTCACTTGAGTCGTCCGCAAGACTGAACAGCCCAGGCTGGTTACAGTCTATCAAACAGTATGTTTCAAACACGCATGAAAGATCAACCGTTTCACAGTTTTGTTTCTAAGTGATAAAACAGAGCCTTAAACCTCCCAGAGTTGCTGTTTAGAAGTCAAATCCTCAAATTATAAAAGCCGCGGCTACTTATAAAGTCCATCTGGAGTGAATAACCAATGAATCCCACACAAAGATCAAACCGTCAGTTATTTGGATTAAAGTTACATTTAAAACAAATAAGAAAGAATTTGGTTTTTAGTAAGAACCACTCTGACGTTATGGGGTGAAAAATCCTGAGATGCCGCAACAGGCGTCACCACCATAATTTCTCTCAGCTAGAGAGTTTAAGTTAAAGTTTAAACTATGAATTTACACTTGGGGGGTCCTAAATTAAATTTTCAAAAGCTAACTTACAAACATACAAACCACTGCCATTTTGCCAGGCATGGCATCCTACGGACGTGATGTCTCCACTCCCGACTGGCGTGACCCTTCTAGCTTGAGAGATCTGTGAGCTGTGCTAACGATTGCGTTCTGGGCTGGGGTTTTATACACATAACCGGAAGTTCGCGCGGACGGGCAGGGGAGCTACGGGGTCTGATTGGCTGAGGGCCTTGAGAACAATGGGAGGAGAAGTCGGTTGAACAAAGGGACTGGGTGCAGAGCCGTTTGAAGGAGTAAGGACATGTAAAGATGGGCCTGTTTTGAGTTTCACTCAATTGAACTTTGGGAAAATAGGCCTTTACTTTGAAATATAGACTATGTAATGGATATTTACATGTTTGCAACGTGAATAGGCTCTTGTTAAAGCTTAATACTTGGCTTTGGGTAATGCAGAAAGCATTACTATTAAATTGTATAAGCTTTAAATGAATACTGCAGTGTTATATACCACCACTAGTTTTGGTGGGGGATGGGGTAAAATTGAGGATTCGAAGTTTCTTTGCACAGTTTTGACATTCGGATTGCTTTTGGAACAGATCTTTAAGAATTCTTTTAGTTTTAATAGCAGAACAAGCCAGCAGTAGCATTTGGATGGGTCCAGTCGGGCTGAGAGGAGAACTACAATAAACATATATACAGTAAAATTCGTGTCCCGTAGAATGCCGATGTCTAATTACGTGGACTAATGGCAGCGTTTCTGGAGGCAAAAGATTATTATAAAAGGCTAAATAAATGAATAAGTAGTCTAGCTTAGTTGTATGCTAAAATGCATTAAGTTAACTTGGAGGTTTAACCTTAAAGTTAAAGGACAATGTTTGAAATAAGTGGAAATTTTTCATAGCAGTTGCGATCCTTCAAACACAATAAAAAATATCACACTTTAAAAATAGTTGTCTGTACATGAGATAGAGGTTTAGTACCTTCGCAGAGGAAGCCCCTCCTAAAATGCAACTAAGCTAGTGTTTGTGGGCTTTATGCCCGAAAAATAGGAGTGATGAAATCAAAATACATAAATACAAGTTTCAACAATGGCGGCCATGATGACTGAGCGCTGTTGGGGTTTTTGGTCGATCTTCAAATGTAGATTTGAGGATCTTCTAGATGGAAAGTTCGAATTTGGGCTTCCCCAAGAGTCTTGTATTAGGACAGTGTAACGGCGGATGCTACGACGGAGTAGGTGCTTGTAGCATCGCCGCTCGCCTGGTGTAACTGGATCTTCTTACTATTACTTTTGGGTACTTTTTGTTTCAAATAAGCACAACAGCTACAGTCCCGGCGTAGGGAATGGAGCTACACATGTCCTAATATTGTAGGCTAACTGTAATAATAAGCGGTAACGCTGCCACCAAGGTGGGAAAATTAGGCTAGCTAAGCTAAGTTTAAGAGAATTGTCTTACATGTTAACTTCTAGCAAACAACGAGCGAATAAACTGACGGACCTTTAAGAAAAACTCCTGGTTTTTATTTTAAACAAACATTAATAAAAATATCGCACTACAAATACATTTGGTAACTTTACACCTAGTTTAGGTTATAAAATACAGGGGGAATTTACATTAAATTCGACACTAGAACCAACACGAGGTTCACATAAAACAATTTCAAATAGAAAAAGTGAGTTTGGTTAGGCACAAGGGGATTTCGCAAAAGAGCCCTCTAAATTACAAACAGCCTCGGCTGATATATAATAGTAGACCTGGTTTACAGTTTTGTTTCAACGTGTATACAGCAAAGCATTAAACCTCCCAGAGTTGCTGTTGATAAGTCAACTCCTTAAATTATAGAGCCGCGGCTACTTATAAAGTGGATCCGAGCGTTTAAGCAATGGAAACCCCACGAAGATCAAACCGTCCTTTGTTTACATTAAACTGCGTTTAAAGAAACGATGAAATAAAGCTGGTTTTTAGTAAGGGACCGTGAACCCTTAAATTATGGCTGCCAACGTCCGAAATGCCGTTTGGCTTGACACTCCATAAATTTACTTTCTAAAGCTACGAGGTTTAGTTAAAATTAAACTATAAATTTTGACGTAAAGTCCAAAAAATAAACTTTTAAAGTTAAACTAAGTACGATACGAACCACTACCTTTGCCCGGCATGGCAACAATCGGACCGCGGCATCTCCACTCCCGACCGGCGTAGCGACCTCTAGCTTTGAGAATCCTTGAGCTGTGCTGTGCTAACGAGTGTCTCTGGGTTTGGGCTTTTATGCCTTCTGCTTGGCAGGCAGGTAGAGGGTTAGCGCGGACCTGTAGGAGAGCGACGGAGGGGGTGAGTGGGGAAGAGGTGGACGCTTGGAGGAGGAGAGACAGACCAAAATCGGCCGCGCTGTCATTACCGGAAGTCGGCCATGACAGCGCGGACGACCGGGGTAGCTTGAGCGCTCTGACTGGCTGACGGAATTGAAGCAGTGTTTTGGTTGGATGGATTTGAATTGACAAAGGGACTTGCCGACTTGGAAACTTAGAGGCCTGGCTTTGAATGTGCAAGTGAGTTTTCAACTCATAACAACGTGATTTTTAGGCCTATTGAACAAACTACGACGTTAAGCATCGCAACTATTGAAGGAGGGGGGGGGGACGAAGTGTAATGCGCAGAATAAACATTTGACTTTGGGAAACGGATTGCTATATACAAGGCATGTTTTTAACGAAGGAAAGCTAGTTTGTTTACGTTTTTAGAGGTTCGCTACGGTCGGAGTTTGGATGGAGATGCTATAAAAAATAAACATAAAATCATACACTGGGTCCATAGAAATAGACAAACATAAACATTGGAGCTCCGGTAGGGTTCATGGCAAGAAGTTAAGTTTACCAAAATGCATTAAGTGCACAAATCAAAAGATTAAATATTCCAGCTAGTTTTTAAAGGGCTAAGTGCAGTTTAGGTTAGAATTTAAACTGGTTTGAACATCGGACATTTTTCATAAATAAACAAAGTCGTCACCTGTTAGAAATAAAAAATATCGTGTGTTGACAATATCTAAAACACAACTAAGCTGAAAGTGTTTCGGCTTTATGCCTAAAAAAATATACATTATTTACATTTTTAAGTGAAATCGCCATAAAGACGATGCTCTTCTGGTAGGTAAGAGTGCTGCCCTCAGGTTTTTTCTTCGATGGTGTTGAGGTGTCCTCACCACGAGCGTCTGATACGAGACCGCGTTTACAACAGGCTATTGATGTTGAAAATTTTGACCGATTTGGTCCATTATTGAAAAAACGGCGAGATTGTCACAATCGAGGCATTTGGGTACTCCAAGAAAAAAAAATTGCAAGTTTCGAAAAACGAGCGTTTTTCGGCGGTCCACGTTTACACCCACCAATTCTAAATTTATAGTTCAATTTTTAACTTACCCCTTGTCTTTAGAATTTTACAGTTAAGCAAGCCATCGGCATTTCTGGCCCCCTGCTTACTGTAATGTCAGTGTGGTTCTTTTACTAAAAACCAAAGTTCTTTGTTTATTTTAAACCACGTTTTAACTTAAACGGCAGACAGTGGCCCTTGAGGATTCGGGCACTCTTTCGCGAAAGAGATATATGTCTGGGTTAATTGTATAATTTAGCGGATGCGATTATAAATTAACGGATTTTTCTGGAATTCACCCTACTTTTTCTACTCGGAAAATTGTATTTATGTAAAAAGCCAGTTGTTGCTTTTTGGTCGAATTTAATGTAAGTTCGTCGTTTGCTTTAATTTAAAAGCTTCATGTAGCTAGTAACGAAAACGTAAAGTGCTTATTTTTCATTTGTTGTTTTTATTAAAACCAAGAGTTTTAAACTACAAACGTGCGTTTTCTAGTGCGGAATAATTGCTAGTGTTTTAGTAATATGTAAGCCCATTTTTATTCAAAACCCCCTTAGCTTTTATACTTATCCAACGGTGGTGGCAGCCTTAAAAACCAGGTAGAAATACTGGATAGCCTAATTTAATTTAGTTAGGAAAGTTATCTTCACTCCCTCCGGGATTGAGGCCCTACTGTGCTGTTTTAAACCAAAATAGTCAACAAAGTCATTTCTACATGCAAGAAAGTCGACCATGAGTGCAGAGACGTTACAAGCACCTAGCCCGTCGTAGCGTCCGCCGCTACAAATGGTGGCAGTGGTGGGATAAACAGGTGCTGTTCCCGTCAAGCGTTTCCCCCCTGCCATGCTACCGGACCCATTTGTGCGTGAAGAAAACCACTTCAACACAGATGTCAGTGATTAAGTCAAAAAAAATCACGAAGTAGAAGTCCGCAACTCCAAGTGTGCCTCCAACCCGGACGTTACTACTTCAGTGTGTTTCAAGCCATCTACAATCGCCGGTGGGGATTTGGATGTGGACTTGACGGATGATACACCGTTGTGTACGAGGTAAGTGTGCATAGGATATGCTAAGACCGCCAAGCCAGAGTGTTGTAGTTAAAATTCTTTAGGTCTATTAATTATTCATACACCAAAATGCTAATGACCTTAAAAATGTCTTATTTATACTGCTTACTGGATTTGGGGAGAGAAATATTTTAAATAATGTGCTATGCTCCAAATATTAACGTAAAATTAACTTGCAGCTGCAATTAATTTATTTTTCACCTAAACAAGCTTTATTTTCAAAATCTGTAAACGTTAACTTAAAATGTCAGACTTAAATTTGGACGACGTTATTAGAGACATCCATTACAAGGATCTTAAAAAGGCCTGCACCAAATTAGGTCTTACAGTTACAGAAACTAGACAAGAAACTGTCGTAGTATTAAAAACGGCTGTTGATAGCGACCAAATAGATTTGCAAGATTTGTATGACGAACTAGCTTCGGCTATAGACAAACGAGAAGCCCTAATTTTGCAAAAGCAAGAATTAGCGAGTAAAGATCGGGAACTTTCATTAAAAACTGAAGAGTTAGGATTGAAAGGCCTTGAAATCGCCGATGGCGAAAGAAGGCGTGATTTAGAGCTAGCTGAGGCCGACAGACGTCGCGCTCATGAATTAACTGTACGAGACCAGGAAGCGATAATTAAAGATCGCGAAGCGGTTCTTGATGAAAAAGCTCATGCCCAAGTGTTGGAAAGACTCAAGTTGCAGCTTGAACTAGCCAAGCTAAATGCTGCCAGTAATGTGGTTAACCCGGCTCCGAACGGTGTTAATGGCGCTCTCCAGAATCCAGTACCAAAACAGGGAAAAATTGCCGATGTGGTACGCCTAGTAACTAATTGGACCCCAAAAACTGAAATCAACAGTTTTCTAAAAATATTTGAGAGAACGTTAACCAGTCAAAAGATCCCCAAGGACCAATGGAGTACAGCACTCCTACCTTTAATGGGAGAAATTTTAATCAAGGTATGCGATCAACTCACAGAAGTTGAAATGAAAGATTATGAGGTAGTCAAAAGTAAACTTCTTGACAGGTTTGTTCAGACAAAAGAATCAGTCCAAACGCAGTTTAGGTCGTTAGAAAAAGAGCCCAAACAACTTTTTCACGATTTCGCTTCTGAGTTAGAAGCCCTATTCTCAAGATGGTTATCACTAGCTAAAGTGAATGGCGAGTATGCCAATCTCGTGAATTTAATGCTCTTAGAGCAGTTCACTGAATCATGTCCAGTTGCCCTGCGCAAGTGGTTGCCCAATCAAATCTGTACAGGAACTTTAGCCGAAGTTGCGAAATTGTGCGACGATTTTACAACTCGCAACAAACAAATAGCTAACGATGCGGCAGCACGCAGCGTTAAAACACAACCTAGTGTTGCGCCGTCGAACCCAGGTTCTCGTAACCATAACAACGAACGAAGTGGTAATAAGAACCCTCCCACCGTAGCTAAGCCGTCTGGCACTACAGATCCCCCACCCGACTCTAATAACGAGAATGTAAAATCTAATGCTAGATCGTGTTTTGAATGTGGATTGTTCTCCCATTTACGCAATCGTTGCCCCAAATGTAATAAAATTGCCCCGGAACAAGCAAACGCATGTTTCCTCGTCGGGAAAAATGCCAGTGAGATTCTACAGTCTAGCATTCTAGAAGGTAACATAGCGGAACGTAAAATTAAAATTTTATGCGAGTCCAGAAGTTCAGTTTCCCTGGTTAGCGCGAAACTAGCAAAAAAACTGGCCCCGTTTAAAACGAAAAGTTCGATGTCGAACTGCTTTAACTAACGTAATCGTTGAGTTGTGTTTAACTTTAACTAATGGTACTAAGCTAAAAAACCGTAGCTTGTGTCTCGAAGGCCAGTAATTCAATCTGTGACGTTGTGTTAGGAGTCCCCGGTATTAATTTATTAAACCAGACACTCGGGCCTAAAACAAACAGCCCACTACGTGATTCTGCCCCTAACGCAACACCCCCAACTCAAACCCATCCTAGCGGGAAGGAGGGAAATCGTTTAACAGAAGCGGTCAGCCATGACTCGATGTGCAGTCAAGTGTTAAGTGTAACCCGATCTGTTAATCCCCTCGTTAGGAAGAGGAGACATTCCGAACCAAGCTGGCGTAAAACAGCCAGTAACTCGTAAATCTGTCCAACTAGAGGACGACAGTAGACGTGCTACCGTTAAGTGTTTTAAATTCTTTCCTGAATACAGGAAAGTCAGTCCTCCCGCGTTTAATTTAACTTAACTTCAGTGTCAGTGTTCAAATCAAACTTAAATAGTTTTTTTCCAGTCCCTTTTTAAAAGTAGGACCGATGTTTTAGTGTGAACCCTATGTCAGTCTAGGGTGGAAATAAATGCATAATTATGGCTCTGGTACTGAATAGGTGTTCCTATTGAAACGGAGGTTGTAAAAACCTAACAACCCTAACCTAACCCAAACCTAAAATCAACCCTAACAAAGTAAATTCCCATGCGAGTTTCTTTTAAATAGTGAGTTATATGTCAATACAAGCGTGGCTCCATCTAGGAGCAACTAAAAACTAAACAGTGTACTTCTAGAAATTGTAATTTTAAAACTTCAGAGTCTACTGTACAAAACTGGAAAGTATCTCGCGAATACTGCTGCATTTTGTTTAAACATTTAAATGTTAAAACGTTTCATTACAGTACAAATTGACTGAAATTTTTAACTGCATATTTAATTGTGTTACGTGGTTGGTTGGAAGTACGTCCACAACAAAAGCAACTTCCAGTTATTTCCCGTTTTGGACTTCACACCTAAATTTTAAGTGCCAATGATTTTCTCTCTCTATAATCATCACCGTCATCCTCTTGTGGGTGAATGTTTGTAAAGATTGAACGACACTAATTAAATATTCATTAGGAATATTCTACGGGGGTTGCAACTTGTTCCCGGTTGGCCCTTCTTTAAGTTTTCTACGAAATGGCTTTCTTTAAAAATAGCTGTCTGTCTACCCCTCTGCGAAAAAGGTTAGCACTGCCGATAAAAGGTTGCTGCGTTTTTATCCATAAAACCTTCCAGCATTGTATTGTTATGTTTTAAGTTATGGGTTATACCTAAAAACCCTTCAGTGTCAAATTTCAAACTGTAAACAAGTTGTTTGGTAACCTTAAACCATTCTAGTGGTATGTTTTTAACAGTGAATAGAGCTGGTCGTTTTATGTGTCCCCATAGTGTGCAATTTTCTAACAACTATCGCAGTCTAGGTTTATTGTAATGCGTCTGGCGGTTTTGATTGCAGCTTTCCGGGATAAAAAAAACGCTAGACTTGAGCTAAAGGCGGGCCAGATAGGGGCATATTACCAGAGCAGCAGATGGCCTCATTTATCTGTTAATTCGTACAAAAAATTAACCTTGTACATTTAGTCAAACCTAGTGTTCCTTTTTAAATGTCTTTTGCCCCATTTTCGGAATGCTTGTACGATTTTCCTGCACGAAGCAGCGCGAACAGCATTTAGTTAATGGTTGCAAAAATAGTGTTCTAAACTTGTAAATTTTGAACTTTACTTAAAATTTTTCTAAGCCACAAAAACGTCAGTCCCCCCAACAAATAAAACGGCGAAGTGAATATTTTTGTAAACAGTGTAATTTTGTTTCATGTAAAACCGGATCCAGGGACATGATCAAGTATCCCAAGGAGATGTATTTCTCAACCCAGAAAATGTATTTTTCACCCAATAATGCTTTAATATGGATTTATTACTGTTATTATTGCTTTTACATGGCTTGCCAGTCTAAGTTAACGGCATATCTTGTGTGCACTAACCCTTTTTGTTTTAGCATTTATTTGGCATTCTACATGGATCCCAAATAAATTCCCCTAGGTGGGGACGTAGACGCTCTATTCCTAACCGTGCAGTAGTAACTGCTATGCTAGTATTTACCGCAAAAGTAAAAACGGCCACCCGAAGTAGTACTAAAATTTCCCGAGACCACACCAGATATCGGTGCAGAGCAGTAGGCACCTCAAGAAGCTGTAAGCACCGCTACACTTTTCCTTCTATTAAATCCATATATCTTGTAAAGATTTGTTTACCAAACCAATCCCAAAGTCAGTCTGTGCAATACACTTCGTCTCCCCCCCCCCCAACCTCCAAACTAGTTGTGATGCATAATATAACATTGCAGTTTACAATTAAAGTTTGTTTAATTTAGCAGTAGTGAGTAATTCACTGCAAAAGCCACTCTAAGCTTTAATTTGAAGCACTCCAACTAATAGTCACGTAAATACGATTCCTACAGTCAATCTTTCAATGCAAGGGCCTTTCCCAATGTTCAGTTGAGTTAAACTCAATTTGGCCCATCTCTACATGTCCCCACTCCTTCAAACGGCTCTGCACCAAGAGCCTTTGTTAAACCGACTTCTCCTCCCACTTCCCATTGTTCTCCTGGCCCTCAGCCAATCAGAGGTGCCTAGCATCCTCGTGAGTCCGCACTTTTGTCGCCAGAATCCTCCTCTCCAGCATAAAAAGCCCCAGCAGCCCTCCCTCCTTAGCACAGCTCACAGATCTCAAAGCTAGAAGGGTTACGCCAGTCGGGAATTGAGACGTCACGTCCGAAGATGCCACGCCGGGCAAAATGGTAGTGGTTCGTATGTTCTTAGTTTAGCTTTTGAAAATTTAAATTGTAGGACCTCCATTCTAAATTTATAGTTTAAAACTTATCTTCTAGCCTAGTGAAAATTATGGTTGGCATGCCATCGGCATTTCTGGCCCCCTGCCTTCCACAACTCTTACTAAAAACCAAACTTTTTCTTGTTTAGTTTAAATTAATTTTACTCTAAGCTGACGGTTTGATCTTCGTCTAAGATTCATTTGATACATTAACTTCAATGACTAGTTCGTAAAATTGCCGAGCTGTTTACATTTTAGAGAGGTTAGGTCCCTATAGTTTGGACACCGACGCTTCATCCCCCATGCTGGGACAGTAGCCCTTGCTGTGCTTATATCGTAAAAAGTCATTATAACCACTGGAAACCTCACACTGAAAGGAAGTGTCAACCAAAGATGTCTGGGGCATTACGAGCACCTCAGCTGTCGTAGCGTCCGCCGTTACAAGCTATGTTAGTTGAAAAAGTCTAACATCGCAACCAAAAGTATTTTAAACCTCCGCAACTGTGTACCAGATATTGGTAGATGTTACAAGCACCTCCCGTCGTAGCATCCGCTGCTACAAAAGAGACATTCGAAAGCCAATAACAAATACCTACCTCTTTTTGTCCCTAACAAACCCACCAGTGATGCCACCAGATAGTGTAGCCAGAAGGAAGTACAAAATTTTTGGGGTTGCTTTGGACAGTAAAGACCATATTTAAGTTATATAAAATAAACGTGTTTTGGATTGCAGTGAAAACTGCCATTTGAGGCAAAATAGCTTAAATGAAATTCAAACTAAAGCAGACAACGGTCAAAAACACGAAAATTTTAACTAGTGAAAATTAGTTTTTAAACCTTCAGTAATATAGCTAAAACTACCTTTTTACGCTATTTATTGCTAGCTTATGAACTTAAAACCCCATTTTTTATATTCTCCTTAACCTTTTCTCCACCACTGCCAGGTGGCGCTGCACGTACCCACCGATGCCAGCGCCCCCACCAGGCCAACCCCATCACTTTTTCATGAACACTCCGGTCCAATGAATGAGGGGAGGTGGGCGGGTCCTTACTGAAGGTAAGTATTTTAGGTAAGTAAAAACTAATTTTCACTAGTTAAAATTTTCGTTTCTTACTTCCTGCAAATACTTACCTTCAGTAATATTGATGAATTCGTCAGACAGGAGGCGGGAATCACCACCCCAACAAAGGACCCAGGAGAACACAAATACTAAACACTCGCATCGCCCACTACAACACAAATAAAGAACCAATTCAAAATCAACTCGCCCACACCAGGTGGCCAGCGACACCACACCACAATTGGCGAGTGGGCCATGGTCTCCCATCAACAGCCGGGTGCTGTAGCCCAGCACCAGGCAGCACCTCCACCCTATCCTCGAAAACCTTCCGCAGAAACGAGGCTCACAAGACCACCAAACCGGCCAGCTCCACCAGAAGTTCCGTAGTGGAGCACAGCCAGACTTGACACATTGAAAGAGACACACCGACCCAGGCTTCACTCGCGGAACGACTGGCCCGCAACTACATGGCCTCTCACAACATCTCCACCGTCCAGGCCACTCGTGTCTCGCAAATAATGTTGAACAAACGTGGTCCGGTGGTGCCAGGAGCACACTGCGACCCGCACCCATAGGCCCATGAGGCCGCCAATGCGCGCAACCCATGAGCCCGAACGTCAGGAGGCAAATCGACGTGCTGCTAAACGTAACGGTTCAGCATAAAATGACAAACACACCTGCAGGAACAAAATTGAAAAAGATAAAAGCCAAACACAACAACATTGTACAATAACCACATAAGCTTGTCTTAACATCTGCTCAAAACTAGGGTATTTCCTAACAAATAAAAATGCAATCCAAGGACTTGCTAGGACCTAGCTAACGATATCGAGGACTGAAAAACCAAGCACCGATGTGAACCATTTCACGGTTGTGACTAATGTTAAGAAATTTTTAAAAAATTTTGCCAAAAAAAAATCAAATTATGACGAACCTACAAAATTGTACTTGGTTATGGCTCCAGAAAAAAATCACCCGTATCTTTACTGCAATTTTTTTTTCTTAAACACTTCACAAAGTGCTTTTATGTTTATGGGCCACCTTGCACGTACAGTAGGCCAAGCCATAGCCTAGTACATGTGGTACAACAGGCCTTACTTTGTTTATACGAAAAAAAATTCCCTTTCTGTTTAGTACGATAACACATCAGGCAATTCCCCAACACACACAATATTGGTACAAAGCTACCAGTCAACTCACAAAGCTTAGTAGATGCACAAACATTCACTGAATTGTAGAAATGTTGATAAATGCTACTTCGAAAAACCAGCTAATCAACTAAGATGCAACAGGTTTAATCTTGTTTACAAGACTAGTTAAGACAAGTCTTCATTTGCAGCATTGGCCCATATACTACTAGGTCATGCACTAATAAGACTATTTTTAACGCATTGAAAATTGGTGGTTCACATTAGCAAATTAGGTCGCACGCCGTCACTAACCTTGACAATGCACCAACGTTTACCATCTCCATTTAAGTCCTGGACCAATTTAAACAAACGACCTTCAAACCGCATTTCAACTTGCAATAGTGTTCAGACATAACAGCAAGCTTTCTCTCCCACTTTACAAATCATTACTCTTACAGAATGTCCTGTGTTTTTTAAAGATTCAATGACCAACGCAACAAGTAAGTATGCGCCTCCCCCTTTCTCCCACACCAATATAATTTACCAAGATATCCGCTCGTTGACAATTAAAAGAAAGGAAAAACTCCGCAGACAAACACCTGTTGCCTACACCATGTTAAAAATGAACACACTACACTTACTACACATAATTCAACCTGCATTGCTTTCAGATAGCGTTTGCACCCCAACACTAATTTACTTCACAGTTGTTTTGTATCAGCAATAGGAAGCGCGGCAGCTAGAGTCGGAAATAATTTACATTAATCTTTTTCCGCATAATTTACTTGGAACCATGGTCATAGTCTACAGATTGACTACGACGTTTTCACAGCTACTGGTTTCAGCCACTTAGACAGTAACATTAGCGATATCAGCACAGTGTCAGTAGAACACTCGCAACCATTTACACACGTATTTTAAAGTAGGACAGGCTAGAACATTGCCTACTTAATGTACAAGCCAGGAATCGTACAAAGCCTGCTGGTTTGTAGATTTTTCCCCAGGAGGACCTGAATCACCTCTTCATCAATGAGATGAAATCTACGTGGTACTTTTTCTTTTTTTTTTACGCACTAACAGATTACCCACACAGCAATTATTGGTGTCCGATTACGTAAGTCATCTTCCGAAAAAAAAAGCAATTTTATCCAGCATTTCAAAAATCCCATAACTACCAGACATAAGCTGAAGATGAGTGAAAGAAACCCAAGTCCAACGCCCAAATTCAAGTTTTGTGAGTACCCTTGTGAAGCGACCAACTAAGAGCCCAGTGTCACAAGACCTCAATAATCTTCTCATTTTTTCATTAGCTTACCATGCTACAATGAATATCACACAACAACAGCGACCTGCCAATATCCCTTATCAGATTTAGTAAAGACCACTTGCCCCTCTACAGTTACAGCAAGTTGACACACTCGAAAACACAACCTAAACATATCCTTAGAACAGAAGAGACCTCACCTGTAGGGACTATCCTTGCTAAGCCTTTAGCCGCTACAACTACATTTTTTTTTTTGTTTTGTTTGGGACAGCCCGACTGCCATAGTGCCCTTTAGCTGTACCAAGTGACACACACAAAAAAAATGCACTGAATGAGTTATCAGGAACCAACTTCCCATCCACTACAATCTAAAATAGAGAGGTACAATTTACCCAACACTGACGAGAAACTATTCCTGTCTACATCCCATGAACACGAATGTCTAACTGGCCTACCAATTAACCAAAATGAAAGGACGGGGCAAGTGGGACCCAGACCTAGTTAGCGTTTGGTCTTTGCCCGTGTTTTTTTTTTTTTTTTGATAAACAAATTCACCACTATGTAAGCATTAGTCAAGAGAACCTTTGCTGTAACACTACTGACGCCAGACCGAACAAGTCCTTTCCAGCATGAGATACGTCAAAATTAGGTTGTCCCCGCCCAAAAGGGCGTGAAAAGCGCAAATCTCCACCCAAAGTGAAATTTTAGTGGTCGAACTTCTATAAGATTTCGATCTTAAACTTTGAAACCACAAATTTTCCAAAATGGCATCGCACGGAAGTAGATCCATTCACCAGAATGAATGAGCCAAAACTTATGACTCAGGCTGTAGTCCTTACCACCACGAACACAATAACGCAAAACGTTTGCCTGTAGGTAGTACAGAGTTCGGACAATGTTTTAAATTATCTGTCCCCGACATTTCCAGGTGCATACGTGGCAATACCCATACATGTCACTAGTTAATTTAGTCGAGAGATCAAAGCAATCTCAAGGTTTTTATCATAATGTGTACGAAAACGATCCAACAACTCAGATAGCCTCAGAGTTGGAAAGAGACTAGTGTAGCGGCGGATGCTATGACGGCTGAGGTGCTTGTAACATCGCCGACATCTGGTGAAACTGGATCATGCTTATTATCACTCTGGGTTGACTTTGAGTACCTTTTATGTTAAAACAGCACAACTGCTACTGTCCCATCATAGGGAATGGAGCATGGATGTCCTAATAATTAGGTTAGGTTAGCAATAACAAGCGGGTAACGCTGCCACCATGGTCGGAAAAGGCTAGCTAAGTTAAATTGAAGAGAATTGCCTTAAATGTTAACTTCCAGCAATCATCGAATTAGTATACCAACTGGAGTTTAAAACTCCTGGTTTTATTTTAAACAAACATGTTAAAGATTACACTTTACATTTGGAATACTGTACAAATAACTTAGCTTTGGATTAAAAGCATGTCATGAATCTACATTTAAATTCGTCCACGTGAACTAGAGTTTAGTTCAATTACAATTTCAAATAGAAAGAGTGGTTCAGGCAAGGGGATTTCGCAAAAGAGCCCTCTAAATTACAAACAGCCTCGGCTGACCTTAAAAGTAGACCTTACACTTATTTTTCAAATGGTACTCCCAAAAGATAAAACCGTCCCCATCGGAATTCACATTAGAAAAGAGATGTACACTCCATGAAGTAGTACGCTTCTGCAAATCTAATTTACCCAATGGCCGTTGTTTACATTTAAGTTAGATTAATGAAAACGGTAAAATAAAAGCTGGTTTTTAGGAAGGGACCGTGAACCCTTACGTTATGGCCGTTAACGTCCTAAATGCCGATGGCTTAACAGACCATAATTTACTTTCAAAGCAAAAGGTTAATTTAAGATTAAACTATAAATTTTGAATTTAGAGTCCAAAAGATAAACTTTTAAGTTAAACTAAGTTACATACGAACCAACTACCTTTACCCGGCATGGCAACAATCAGACCGTGACATCTCCTACTCCCACTGGCGTAGCTACCTCTAGCTTTGAGATTTCCTGAGCTGTGCTATGGAGGGAGGGCAACTGGGGCTTTTTATTCTGGTGGCCAAAGCGCGGACTCACGAGGACGCTAGGCACCTCTGACTGGCTGAGGGCCAGGAGAACAATGGAAAGTGGGAGGAGAAGTCGGCTAAGCAAAGGGTTTGGGTGCAGAGTCGCTGGGAACAACGAGGCCTTTGTTAAAGAAGGTGCAAGGAGTTTTGAACTCAACAAAGTGAATTGGCCTGTCTTTTTAAACTACGATGTTATGCATCGCAACTATTGAAGGAAGGGAAGGGGGGAACGAAGTGTATTGCTCAGAATAAACATTGGGCTTTGGAAATTAATTGAAGGCAAACCTAGTTGTTTTGCATTCGGATGGTAGCTACGGTCGGAGGTTTTTGGATGGAGATTTAAAAAAAAAATAAACATGAAATAAACACTGGGTCCGGTAAAATACACTAACATGCACGAAGAGCTCCGGTAGGGTTCCTGGCAAGAATTTAAGTTTACTAAGGTGCATTTGTGCACAAAACAAAAGATTAAATGTAACAGCTTAGTAATAAATTATGCTATAACGCATTTAGGTTAGTTTTAGTTGTTTGCAGAAGCAGACAAGTGAAATTGACAGTCGGACATTTTTCATGAATAACAGAAGTCGTCACTCGGATTACAAATAAAAAATATCGTTCTATGTGTGTATCCTTAACATGTATGCGAGGTTAAGTACCGTTATGGCAGCCCCTCCTATTGCACAACTAAGCTAGTGTTTTTGGTTTTATGCCTGAAAGAGTAATCATATCAAAAACCAAAACTGGTAAAAGGGGCCGCCAAGTTCCAAATGGTTCGGCCCTTCAAAGGAGTGATATCAACACACCAAAATATTCGCCATGTTAATCGCACCGCTTAATAGTTAGACGGTTAAATGAAAACTAGAACATTGCAACTTTGGGTAGCAATGTTCAAGTTTTCATTAAACGTCCAAAGTATTATTCGGTGCGATTAAGTGGGTGAATGTTTTGGTGTGTTGATATCACTCAACTGCAAATATACAGTAAATACAAATTTGAGAAAAATGGCGGCTAGCGCTGCATGCGTTACGGCGATTTTGGAGCGTTTTTGTTAAAGTTATAGCGAATTAACGGTAATGAAATTTTGGCATCTGTTCCCGCAGAATGAAAGCCAAAGTGTTGGGCTATTAAACAAAACAAATTTCAGCTGAATTGGTCCATTTTTCACGGAGATAGAGCATTTTTAATAATGAGGCTTTTGAGCGGCCTAAGCGAGGCCTTGCACTACACAAGCAAAATAAAAAAAAAGTGAAAAGCGAGTTTTCTTGCGGACTGCTTTTACATCTCCTCCAACGGGAGATTTTATTTTGGGTTCCAGTGGGGGAGCCCAAAATAAAAGCTAAAACAGATATATTAGGTTATGCATAACCTAATATTAGGTTACACAGGTTATGCGTAATTCAGCTGCCAAGCCATAAAAGCATGCATAAACACTTAAATCTACTGCAAAATATAATCTACCAACTATATTTGTCCCCTTCCATATACTTGAACATGCGAAGGCTTCCATCTACTCAAAGATGCGAAGTTCCACACGTGTACAAGATATATTTTTAACACTATACATACGTAAAATAAACTGCTAAGTTTTACTAGCTTTTGTGATTTTGGCACAGGTTTAAGTTAACGCATATATTACAAGTTTTAATTAAAACACTAGGTTTCCAAAAACAAACTTTTGGGTGGTCCACTCTGCTTCAGCAGGATTATCGTACACACCTTTTTGTAAATTAAATAAAAATTTTACAGGTTATGTTTTTGCAACTTAACTATTAAATGATACAATCTCAACATTGAATGTTCTCACCAGTCCGCCGTGCACAGAATGCTATTTTGTTTAGCCAGTAAAGCATCGAAAAAAAACCTCTGGGCGCACTTTCCATGATCTAAGCTTGCGATAAGGGTTGAAATAGGAGGTACTATGACGCATGCGCGAAATCGTAAGCTCTATTTAAAGTTAAAAAGTTACCACTGGACTGGTTTAAGGTGTACCACACAACTTGACAAGTGATGGTTTTTAACACTAAAGGGTTTGAGGTCGTACCCATAACTTAAAGACAAGATATAACAACCCTTGGAGGTTTTATCGGCTCATACCCAACAACCAACTAAAACACGGTTTACCTTTTGGACTGAGAGGTGAGACAGACATATTTTTAATTAAGGAATGTTTCATAAAACCTAAAGAAGGAGACTTCGGGACCAAGCCCCCCCCCCCCCCCATAAAATACTCAAAATGAATATTTAAACGGTATCGTTCAATCTCTGTAATCATTCTCCCACAGGAGGGAGACGATGATGATGACAGAGAGAGAAATCAGTGGCACTTAAAATTTTGGTAAATATCCGAAAAGGGAAAAGCTGAAAGTTGCTTTGAGTGAGGAAGAGTTTCCAACAGACCTCGTAACCATTAAATAAAATGTACACAATTTAGCAAAGAATTTTCGTTCTGAGCAATTTTTGCCTCCACCACTGGTTTAGCTTTTAATTTTCAAACAAAAATGACGACTCGTACGGTTGGCATTAACACTCAATACACCAGGTTTGTACAAACGATGTCGTCAAAAAGTTTTAATTCTTTTAAAATCCATAAACAAACTATTTATGTTTAGGTTAGATGGTCCTAGATGGAGCCACAGTTGTGTAGCGGCACACAACATACTACAGTTTAAAAGAAAAGTACAAGGAAAACTACTTGCTTAGGTTTCCTGTTTACAAAAAAAAAACTCTCGGTGGGAAAAATTTACAAATTACTTGGGTTAAACTTCGTGGTGTGCATAAGTTTGTAACATCGAAAAAAAACTCCGTTTTTTTGGAGAAAAAAACTACTCTAGTTTTAGTTATCATGCTTGAGTCTAATTAAGGTTTTACCTACTCGCACAATGACAAAACTAATTTTCAACTTTGGATTAGGTTAGAATTTATAACATTCGTTTCACTGCAAAATATAATCCACCAACTATATTTGTCCCCTTCCATATACTTATACTTAGTTTTTTCTGTCTGGACAACTGAATTTACGTTAAATTAAATCTGGTAATTTAAGGTGGCAAAGGGGTAATACAGGGTGTAACGGCGGACGCTACGACGGCTTAGGTGCTTGTAACGCCCCCGG
>JAHWFP010156650.1:37437-50979 GCA_023313725.1 Lithobius niger
CGGTGTTAATGACGACTTTTTACGTTATTCAACACAGCATGGACACTATCCCAGCATGGGGGATGAAGCGCCGGTCCTAATTAAAGGGGCCTAACCTTAAACTGTCGGTATCGCTGCCACCAACGGTGGATTTAACTGTTTAACTAGCTAAAATCTAAAAATGGGCTACATATTTAATTTTACACTAAAATACAATTAATCAAGTCTAGCAAACGACTGAAGCTTAAAACTCCTGGTTTTATTTTTGCGACAGAGAATGTAAACACTTTTACATTATAGTTTGCTTCGAAAGCTTTTGAATACCAATTATTTAAATAGGCAACAAGTTTACATTTACAAAAAGTAGCAAGTTCGGAATATACAAATTAGTAATTCACAAAATCAGACAAACACACTTGGTTTGAATAAAGTTTTAAATTTTCACATTAGAAAAAGTAAATCATGAGTGCTCCCGGAGACACCCGCAAGACTAAACAGCCGCAACTGATAGCAGTCTATCTGACAGTATGTTTCTTATGATCAACCGTCCACAGTTATGTTTCTAAGTTTTCCTAGTACAAAAAGATCAACCTCCCTTAGTTCCCTCGAGAACTGTTCTAAGTAGTAAAAAGCCCGGCAATTTTACACTTAGGCATCAGTTTGTTTCAATTTGACTTCCACAAAGATCAAACCGTCATTTAGTTTAAATTAAAAATCCATTTAAAGTAAACTGGAAAAAATTGGTTTTTAGAAAGAGAACCACTCTGACGTTATGGGGAGAGGAAACCTAAGATGCCGCTACAGGCGTCTCCACCATAATATTCTCTAGCTAGAGAGTTAAGTTAAGTTTTAAACTAAAATTTAGAATATGGGGGATCCTAAACTGAACTTTCAAAAGCTAAACTATAACATACGAACCACTACCATCGTGCCCGGCATGGCATTCTCCGGACATGGCGTCTCCACTCCCGACTGGCGTGACCGGTCTCTAGCTTGAGATCTGTGAGCTGTGCTGACTGAGCTGTAGAGGGAGGGCAACTGGGGCTTTTTATGCTGGAGCAGCGGATTTTCTGGACCTTAGCGCGGACGCCAAGGAGAGCTGCGGGGGTCTGATTGGCTGAGGGCCTCGAGAACAATGGAAAGTGGGAGGACAAGTCGGTTGAACAAAGGGACTGGGTGCAGAGCCGTTTGAAGGAGTAGGAACATGTAAAACGGAAAAAGATAGGCCTGTTTTGAGTTTCCCTCAATTGAACTTTCGGAAATGGGCCTTTACTTTGTATTATTGGCTACGGATTGAATATTTACATGATTGCAACATGATTAGGCTCTTGTTAAAGCTTATTACTTGGCTTTGGGTAATGTCTAGAACATTACTATTAAATTAAACAAGCTTTAACGGTAAACTGTAGTGTTAAACACCACAACTAGTTTTGGCTGGGGAGGGGGGGCAAAATTGGGTAATTCGAAGTTTTTGCACAGTTTGACTTTCGGATTTGGTTTGAACAGATCTTTTTAAGAATTCTTTTAGTGTTTAATAGTAGATCAAGCTATTTGTAGGTTTCGGTGGGTCACAGTCAGGTCCAGAGGAGAACTAAAATAAACATATATACACTGAAAAATTCGTGTCCGGTAGAATGCCAGGTCGTAAGACGTTTATACGTTTGGACATATGGTAGCGTTTCTGGGGGTAAAAGAATATAAATAAAGTATAAATGCGGTTAAATAAACTAGCTAGTTGAATGCTATAACGCATTAAGTTACAGAGAACATTTAACGTTTTAAAATTTTAAAGTTAAAATTCGATCGTTGTGGAAATTTTCCATATGGATTGCGGCCGACAAACACAATAAAAAATATCACACTTCAAAATGGTTGTCTGTACAAACCTCATACAATACACTAAGCTAATATGTTTGGGCTTTTTGCCCTAAAAGAAAAGGATAAAATGAAGATACAAAAATACAGAATTTTATAATGGCGGCCATGATGAAAGTGCGATGTAGTCGGTTTTGGTCAATCTTCAAATGTAGTTTCAATGGTCTTCAAGGAAGAAAGTCCGGATTTGGGCTTCCCCAAGAGTCTTGTATTTTGACAGGCTATTAAACGTTGAAGAGTTTGTGGAAATCGGACCATTATTGCGAAAACGGCCAGATATGCCTCGGCGAGGCATTTGGGCGCCTCGAGAAAAAAAAATTTCATTTTTGGAAAAACAGGCGTTTTTCGGTGGCGCTCGTTTACACAAGTAATTATTTGTTCGATGATGTTTCAAAAGCTTATACTTTGCTAAAAATTTCGTAACACGATTAAAAATACTTTAACGTTATGAATATTGTTGTATACTGTCAAGCTAGTTACACAAGCAGGCAAGTATTTGTCTGACTGCGCTGCTGCACATTGTTGTGTTACATTCACTCAACTATAAATTATGTAAACTCGGCCAAAAAACTGCTTTTCCGTTTAGAAAAAAGTATCACAGCTCGAAACTCTACAGAACTTACAGCTGTGAAGTCACACACATCGGGGGGGGGGGGGGGAGAAAGGTGTAAGGCACAAAAATAAAAAACCGATTAGAGTTCACTCTAATGAAACTAACTATAATTTAAACGCTAGTTCCAGGAATTGGGGCTCAAATTACATTTCGTTTCCTTTGATTGGACTTTTTTTTATTTGTATGCCTTCACAGCTGTTAGTTCTATGGGGATACGAGAGCCGATGATTTTTTTTTAAAACTGCGATGCCGTTTTTTGTTGAGTTAATTTTTTACGTTATTTACATTTGACTGACTGTAGCACAACAATGTGCAGCAGCGAAGTCAGACAAATACTGGCCTATTTGCGCAACTAGTTTGACAGTATACAACAATATTTAAACGTTAAAGTATTTTTAATCGTATTACGAAATTGTTAGATAAGTACGAGCTTTCGAAACAAAAGTAAAAAAATAATTACATATAATTATCAGACGCAATTGGAGGAAAGGTTCCAAATTGGTGCCAAATTCTACTAACATGAACGTTATCGAACGTGTGTGGGCTCGCATTAAGACAAGTGTGAACATGACATTTTTGCAACCATGACGATTTGTGGGCAGCCATTTGCACATGAATGGGAACTTTTAACGCAAAATATTACTTACCTTCAGACTCAAGTAAATTAAATGCCAAATCGTGTCATCTTTGCTTGAAGCAAGCGGAAGTCGCACAAAGTATTAGCATGCCGATTTTCAGTTGACTACAATTTGCTAAACTAGTTATTTTCAGTTTTGAAATGGACAGCTTCATAATAGTTAAGAGATCAAGACAAAAAGGAAGCTCTTAATAGGCCGTTAAAAGTTAATTAAATGGTTCTCATGAGTGGTCCTAAAATGATGCAGGCACGTGGCTTTTTATTTATATTTGCAAATTTTAAGATTCAGGTGATGGTATAATAGTTTATGTATCTTTATATCCAATTTCTTAGTTGTGCCACACATCTGAACGGCTCCTAGGTGGTGGTGGTGGGTGGGGGGGGGGGTTATTTTAGCGCTCGGGGACACTGGCCATATTGCTTGGACTCCTTATAGTTGCTCGTAATAATCAGCTTAGCCAGACTCGAATAGTTCCGAAAATATTTCATCTTTAAACTTGTGAGTTTCTTCATCAAAGCTCCCTTGTCGTGAAATTTCAACCAAATCATTTAAAAGTTAGTTGTTGCCTGCCGGCTAGGGTGGTGTGAAATGTTATCATACTCCTGCAGCGGCTAAGGGAACTTTTCTGGCCAATTCTGGACAATTTTGCAGCCCCTACGGTGCTCGGAGGTTTTCTGGTTCAAATCCCCGGGTTGGCTCTTCCCATTACCAGATATTTCTTCTTCTCAAAAAAATCTGCAAAATTGAGTCGATTCAGCCACACAAGCATTCAATTGCTTCGGCTGACTTAAGGATAAAAGAAATTATAAAAAAAAATAATAATGTCTTGTAAAACTGCAAAGCTCATAAAAAAATAGGCTGCAGGAACACGAAAATGTGTTGGTTCTCGGGGCTCTGCCCTGACTCTAACCAAGAAAATGGGCCCGATACCAAGGTTATACCAGGCTCCGGGAATCATGATGCCCTGTCCATGTGCTAAATAAAAACCCATGCGTGTACTCATTGTAGCGGCCGAAGCTACGACTGTAGAGGTGCTTGTAGCCTCGCCGACATCAAGATGGTTTTGACCTTTAACTTCTAGTTGTGGTGGCGGTTTTTACTTTTACGGAAAACAGCACACGTCTGCTACTGGCCCAGTATGGGTAACAGAGAGTCATTTGTCTTAACTGTAGACTAACTAGACAACATTAAAGGGGGGTATTCGCTGCCACCAGGTGGGTGTTTCTAAATGCAGCCCTAAGTTTAATTATTAAGTGGTTTTCTTAAGAACTACAACTTCTACATTTAGTCAAACTAGCAGAAAAACAGGCGTTTTACAAACTCGTAGGTTTATTAAAAGGCAAATAAATATAAACAATTACATTTAAAATCAACTAGTGTCAGAACAAGAAAGCTTTAAATAAAAAGCACGGCGATTTTTACAACAGGAAAAATCAACAAGAATTTACATGAAATTCAACTCAAACTTCACACAACTGGGTGAAGAGTAAAAACTACAATTTCGATTAGAAAATCTTTGTGGGACCTCGGGAACCCGTTATAACATGCAAACCGCGGGAATTACATGAAATAAATCTATTTGGTGCAAACCGCGGAAATTACACACAATTAGTCAAGACTATGTTTCTCAAGTCCGACCTAAGATCAAATCTTCAAATCTGTAGATCCTTAGTATCTAGGGAAGCACCCGAAAAATACGTCGTCTAAATGCAGATTTAGTGTTTAGATTAAATTCATAATAATAAACACGGGAAACAAAAGCTGGTTTTTAGAAAGGGACCGTGAACCCTGACGTTATGGCGATGGGGGCCTAGAATGCCGACTATGGCTCCACCTCCATAATTCCCTCAAAGCTAAGGTTTGGTTAAGTTTAAAACTAAAATTTCGAATGGGGTTTCCAAAATTAAATTTTCTAAACTAACACTAGTCTAACACGAACCAACTACCTTTGCCCGGCATGGCAACATTCGGACGGGACATCTCCTATACCGACTGGCATAGTCACCTCTGGCTTTGAGGATGAGCGTGTGCTACTGATGCTTTGAGCTGGGGGGGTTTTATGCTGGAGAGGGGGGAAAGCGCGGACGTCGAGGATAGCTGCGGGGGTCTGATTGGCTGAGGGCCTTGAGAACAATAGAAAAGTCGGCAGCGCAAAGGATTTTTCGCTTGGCGCCGTTTGAAGGAATAACTATGTACTGCGTGATAGAGAGAGGCCGGTAGAGTTAAACTCATTGTTTGGAACGTGAATAAGGCCTTTAATTACTACGGATTGTTTTCTTATTTAACCACGATGTTAAGCATCGCGACTATTGAAGGAATGCTCATAATAAATTTGGTTATTAACATTGGGAAGACAGGTTTACTTTGGGAAATTGAAAGCCAAGTCGGTTTTGCTACGGACAACGAAGTACAAACAGAAAAGACGTAAACGAAAAGCTGCCTAAGCTCCGGTAGTTGGGATGGCAAAAGATTACGTTAAAAGATTATAAAATAAAAGTTAAAGTTACCAGCGAATGCTAAAACGCATTTTAAATAGTTGAATTAATATTTATAGACGTAAAATTGGGTTTTTGGATGTCGGACATTTCTCAAGTGCATCTTAGATCGTCACCTTAAATCTACTTAAGAAATATCAAAACAAAGTATCTGTACATTTATTAGGGAGGTTAAGTACCTTCGTAGAGGAAGCTCCTCCCTCTAAAACACTGAACTAATGTTTTCGGCTTTAAGCCTGAAAAATGAAAGCATATACAAATTTTTACAAGTGGCGAAAATGGCGTCACGTGCGCTACGGTGATTTTACGGCATCGGTTTCGTGCGTTTTTCTTAAGGATGCTGTGAAAGTTCTAGAAGGAATTTTCGTGTTCTGTTTGCGGGGTAAAACAGATAAAGTTCATGGCTATTAAGAGCTGTTTAGATGAGACGGGTCGGACCATTTTCTTGGAAGATACAGGCGTTTGAATTTCGGGGTTTTTCACGGCCGAGGCACCGAGAGAAAAAAAGTGTTCGTTGCCGTAAACGAAGTTTTCCCTCAGGTTGTTGATAGTTTGAGTTGAGGTATCCTCTCAAATCGGGTCAAGAACTCGGGCCTTCTTTACATCATGAGAACCACTTAATTAACCTTTACTGACCAGACAGTTGGTTAATGTTATATAGCCTGTATCCTTTGTTCTTTGAATTAAACTTTTGATGTTCAGATTAAAATGGCACGGCAGATAGGTTTGAATTACTATTATTCATGCTATTACTACTTAGACCTGCTGGCATTTTAAATCCCAAAACCAACGGAAATAAGCTCACATCTTTATTTGTTAGAAACCCTTACGAAACAAACATGTAGGAAACAATGTTTTTGGTTTGGCTGTAGCACAATATTAAAAGTCAAATAATGCTGGTGGAGGGTGACAAAAAAAACTTTTGTTGTTGTGCTAAACTATGTAAATCCCAGTTTGGGTTCGTGCTCCGGAAAAAAAAACAAAGGTAAATAATTATAGTGTCTCCACTGCAAATAACGTGACCAATATTTGGACAATGCCAAGTTTTAAAAACATTGTTTTGACTATTTTTCGTTTGCTTAAATAATTGTTTTAGTTTACTTCATTAAAAGAAATTATATTTTTTCGATACACTAAACCTTTGACCTTTATTACAGAATTTCATTCAAATGACGTGTTTACTTTACCATTTTAAATGCTCTCTCACGAAATATAAAATAAATCCCAAACATTTTTTTGTCTCGAGTCTCCTACAATAAAGGCCGAACGAACAACGAATAGTTATTACAACAGTGGGAACCGGTTGAAGGCTACTGCTTCCAACAATGTATAAACTGCAATCCTCGCCTTAAAAGTTGTATTGTTGAGGCCTACCATTGTTGTCTGGACAAACTCGTTGTCGCCTACTGTACATAGATCAGGTGAATACACCCTAACCTCATTCAAGTTACTACACGATCACATAACATCAAACACTTATTTACCGCTATACATATTTATTTACTACATATGCAGTTATAACATCAGGTTACTACATATGACATCACATCGTAACATCAAATCAAGTCGAGGTCAATGTCCTCCTCCAAAAGCTTATCGTCCTCAACAGTTGGTGTCAGACTATTCAAACAGTTAGCACGGCAGTTGTGGCAGATATTGCAACTCATGCTTATTTTCCTGCACCTATACTTGTTTCCACAACATGTGGTACATCTGCAAAATATGAAGTTGAGAAAGCCTTAGGAGCTACATAGTCTTTGATTCCGTAGGCACATGGTTGCCATTCTGCCTAGGCTCCCAACCCAAAAGTGCAGCTAGCTGGTAACTCATTACCCATCCATAGTGTTGCAGTTGGTGGAAAACACGAAACGAGCGTTGCACAGCTGCCCATTCTGTGGGAGGAATGGATAGTAGCTCCGACTCCATATTAGTGAAAGACTTCGAGAGGTCATGATGCCTACCCAAGTTGAGGGGCGTTGTAGCAGGGGCTCTATATATAGAGTAAAGAAAAAACTGGTCTGCCTCTGCTACCTTTTGATACTTGGAAGTTGAGTGGTTGAACACATCTGCTACTCAGCGTAATGCCTCACGTTGTAACAACAATTTGTAACCTACTACTTTCTCCTTCCTAAAGGAATCTTGTCTTGTCGCACCCTGTGAATGCGTTTAGGACATCTTTCAGGCCCTTCCGTTGTTGTTGGGTTGAAGAAATTACCTGTTGTTGGGTTGAAGAAATTACCTGTTGTTGGGTTGAAGAAATTACCTTTCTACGACCTGGCTTGTAGAAAAATGTTTCGGTATGTAGCTCTCAGAGCTGTAACAAGAAATATAGATCTACGTCTTCTCCAACAATGGCTACATTGTCCTGTCACTCGCTCTGGCGATGGCGCTCCTGACAATTAGAGCGTCAGCATCATTAGGTCTTTAAAGCATTGTACTCCTCAGCCATTTAGTTGGAGGAAAGCAACTTAACGTCCCTCAACTTGCATAGGTGCCATGCCACTGTAGATGAAAAATGAGCTATTGCACTTTGGAGTTGGGAGTGTAGGCAGAATGGCAATCTAGTGCCTTCTGCAACCATGAAGAAAGATGCCCCAGTAGCTGTCCTCAACCTCACATTTAGCAGATGCACCACAGGGTGTGGATACAAGTGAGGGTGCAGGAAAATAAGAGTGAGTTGCACTGCTATCTGCTATAGGAGGAGGATGTTGACTTCGACTAGATTTGATGTTATTGTGTATGCTTTTCATGTTACGATTTGATGTTATATGCAGTAAATAAATATGTATAGTGGTAAATAAGTGTTTGATATTATATGATTGGTATAGTAACTTAATGGAGGTTAGGGTTGGTTCACCTAATCTATGTACACCGCGTGTAGCAGAGCTCTGCCAATTTCTGAGATTTTTCAATTTTAGAACTGAAATATCTCCTAAACTACAGGTGCTAGAGAAAAAATAAACAGGAACAAATTTGTGGTAAATTTTGTTCCCTCTAACGTTTGTAGGGAACATTTTTTGGTAGGTTTCACTGTAAAGGCATGAGGCCTAAAATTCCTGTCGATTGGTTAGGAGACCCGACACCAACCATCAACAACTCGGGGACACTTTTTTTTTCTTAGCGCCAAAAAGCGCTAGGCCTATTTTTCCCCCTCCAACTTTAAAAATTCATATCTCCAAGGAAAATGGACTTCATCGACTCCTGTTTGCAGCTCTTAATAAACCCGAACTTTTTCTGTAATCCTACGAAAACAGAACTCCAAAATTCGCCATACTTTGGTCTACAACTCAATTTGAAAAAGTGCTCAAACTGAGCACCGACGCACGCAGTTTCCGTCGCCATTTTCAGAAAAACAAACATGTAAATATTTATTTGTACTTCTTGAATTTATTTCCAGGCATAAAGCCGACTAGCTTAGTGCTGAGCTAGTTTACATGTTTATTACGTCTTCAATGTTTTTATTTTACTAAGGTGACGATTTTAGCAACTATGAAAACTTTGAATACACTAGCGTTATTATCTGCGGCTGCATTATGCCTTATAGCATTTCAAAGCACAAGCTGGTTTATTTAAACTTTTACCTAGGCTTTTGTAAAAGCGTTATTTAACGTAACTTTTTCTCATGAACTCTACCTTGCTCAAAATGGCAATACAACTGCGATTATTTTACCGGACATTTTAGTGTGTATCTTGTATTTTTATTTCAGGGCTCCGACCATAGTGATCTCAATTCCGAATGCACAACTAAGCCTTTGCCTTCAGTTAATAATCATTTATTTTTACTTTGAGCATCAAACTTCGTCTCCCCCCCCCCCTTCCTTCAATAGTTGCAATGCATAACATTGTAGTTTTTATAAAAAAAAAATGTATAGGCCTATTTCACGTTGTTATAAGTTTAACTCAAGCCACGGCCTCTAAAAACACCAAAGTCGGCAATTCCCTTTGCCATCCAAGCTCCTTCCAATCCGAACTCAGTATTTTTTCTCCTCACCAATCAGTGTGCAAGGCTACCCTAGCCGTCCGCGCTGCCACACCAACTTCCGGTGGTGACAGCTCGGCCGATTTGGGTCAGTCTCTCCTCCTCCAGATGTCCGCCTCTTCTTCCCCGCACCCCCCCTTCGCAGCTATCCTCGGCGTCCGCGCCAACTTCCGGTAATGAGTATATAACCCCAGCCCCAGAGAATTTCGTTAGCATAGCTCAAGGACTCAGAGGCTAGAGGTCACTACGGTGGTCGGAGCAGAGATGTCCAGTCCGAAGGTTGCCATGCCGGGCAAGGTAGTGGTTCAAGGGTAACTAGTTCAGTTAATTAGAATTTAATTTTTGGAACAGAATTTCTAAATTTTTAGTCTTAAAATATAAACATAACTTCTAGTCTTTGAGGGAATTTATGGGTAGCCAAACGCAATCGGCATTTTGGTTTAGGGCACCCGTAATTTAAGGGTTTATGGTCCCCTTCCTAAAAACCGGCTTCTTTCTTTGTTTATGAACTCAAGTGTTCATTAAATAATCTAAGATCACCGAGATCTAGCATGTGTTATTGTTGAAGCAGTAGTTTTCAAAAAGGTAGTTTTCCTTGTAACACTAATCTTGATTCAGTGTGATTGATTGATTGACTTTAGTGCAAGAGTTGCTAAAGCTTTCAAAGACTATTTTACATTCTGCAAGGGTCATGTTTGTAACTTAGAGAGTTGCAATAACTCAAACCGACTTTTTTCTAGTCCAAATTTTGTTGTGAACTTGAATTGTTCATTTTGTCGATTTATTTGTAAATCTCGTGCTTTTAATTGTAAAGCCCCCGTTTTCATTCTGTAACCAACTAGTTACTTTGTGTGTATAAATCTTGTCTTGTTTTATTAAAATAGAAAAGAAAGTTGTTTCGAACAACAAATTTTGACTTCGAGTCCGATGTAATTTGCAAGGGTTATTTTAATTACAAATCAATTTTTATTCTAACTCCGAAGTAGGCAATTAAATTAACTACCCATCGTGTTGGCAGTAAACCGTGATAGATAGGTCATAAAAATTTAGTTAGGTCGTTGACGCTCTTCTCCTAACCGTGCATTAGATACGCTATGCTGTTTTCACAACAATGTAAAAACCGCCACTTATGATTTACTCTACGATTACCACATGTACGCCTGATTGTCGGTGCTATAGACAGTAGGCACCTCAAGACCCTGTAAGCGCCGCTACATCACAGATTCTGAGATATTAACAGGAAACTAATAAAAAGTCACCTATTTTGGGGCATTTTGTGGTCTACAAAGCGAGTTCACCTCCAAATCATCAGGACTTTTGATATGGTCATTACGAGACCTCCCCGAACAATCTTACAAAGTTTGAACACTTAGGGATTTTATTCCACCATTTGTCAAATTTGAGCCTTCGTTGACTGGACTACAGCCAAATCGACTTGAATTGTTTGGTTTTGAACATTCGTGGCAGGAGCCGTACTTTGTGAAGATTGAGGCACATTCCCAGTATTATTACCTTGACTCATACCAAGTGGTGGGACAGGCACATTACTTTGCCTACTTTGCTGATGTACCAACATTGGGGTATTAACTGGCAAATTTAAATTTTGCAACAAAGGGTTACCTAGAGGAGAACCTAAAGGGGTACGGCCATCAGTCGACATGTTCACTAACAAGAGCAAAAACCACATGTTGCGTAACCTTAATGCACACTGCATATTCAGACACATTCACAAACAAATTCCTGGTCTCAAGAAAAATTCTGGAAGCTTTTGAAAAATACCAGACCCAAAATAGGCCTATATTTAATCCAGAAATGTTTGATTTGAAAGCTTTAATTCTAATTCCCAATTCAAAACATTTAATTCTAAGTAAATTCCAAAATTTGCAAAAAAAATGAACTACGCCACTATTTTTGAAATTCAGATCTTAATTCAAAATGACCGGACTACAGGCCCCCAGTGTAACACCTAAATTTCACTAATTCAAATGTTATCGCACAAATTCCCCCGGGTTCAATCTTAATTTGTCGAGACCAAAAATTCATTACCACAAGCAAATAAAAGTAACAATAAATAGACATTTATTTCATAAATTCCTAGCATGTTAGTACTCGTTATATTTGCCCTTAGTAGGCTACACCAAATGCCGTTAATAGCTTTGATCGAATTCAATAAATTAAATTCAGTCGGCAAATTCATTTGACAATAGGCCTACGAAATTGGATTTCACTATAGGCTATATAGAGACTACACAAATAATTTAATAAATAGGCTATTCTTCTTTCTCCACATAAAGGTTGATAAAACCTGAGGTTTATCTATAATTACCTTCTTAAATATACTTCAATATTTCGCAAAATATAACCCTACCTCTGCTTTTCTTAAATTTCCTCCCAGCTTAAATTTTGCTAAGTGATAAGCCTTTGGGCAGAGAAAAATATATTTCATTTAAATCCACAAGGAGCTCAGCTTTCTTTTACCCTGAATTAATTATGCAATTAGCAGAAAAGTACCCAATATTTCGATTATTCTTCCTTTTGACATGCTATCTTAGGAATAGCGAACAAATAAATACATGTAAATACAAATACGCTAATTCGGTTATACTGGCTGGTGTAGCGACGCTTACAGGGTCTTGAGGTGCCTACTGTCTATAGCACCGACAATCTGGCGTACTTGTGGTTACTTTAGATAAGTTCATAAGTGGCGGTTTTTACTTTCGCGGAAAAACAGCATAGCGTGTCTACTGCACGGTTAGGAGAAGAGCGTCAGCGTCCTACCTAAGTTATGAAGACCTATCTAATCATGGTTCACTGCCACCACGATGGGTAATTAATCTAATTTGCCTACTTCGGAGTTAGAATAAAAATTGATTTGTAATTAAAATAACCCTTGCAAATTAAATCGGACTCGAAGTCAAAATTTGTTGTTCAAAACAACTTTCTTTTCTGTTTTAATAAAACATGACAAGATTTATACACACGGAGTAACTAGTTGGTTACAAAAATAAAACTGGGGCTTTACAATTAAAAGCACACGATTTACAATTAAATCGACACTGAACTTAAAGTTAAAGTTCACATTACAATTTGGACTAGAAAAAGTCGGTTTGAGTTATCGCAACTCTCTAAGTTACAAACATGACCCTTGCAGAATGTAAAATAGTCGTTGAAAGCTTTAGCAACTCTTGCACTAAAGTCAATCAATCAATCACACTGAATCAAGATTAGTGTTACAAGGAAAACTACCTTTTTGAAAACTCCTGCTTCAACAATAACACATGCTAGATCTCGGTGATCTTAGATTATTTAATGGACACTGAGTCCATAAACAAAGAAAACAAAGCCGGTTTTTAGGAAGGGGACCTTAAACCCTTAAATCATGGGTGCCCTAAACCAAAATGCCGATTGCGTTTGGCTACCCACAAATTCCCTCAAAGTCTAGAAGTTAGTTTATGTTTTAAGACTAAAAATTTAGAAATTCTGTTCTAAAAATTAAATTCTAATAAACTAGTTACCCTTTGAACCACTACCTTGCCCGGCATGGCAACCTTCGGACTGGACATCTCTGCTCCGACCGCCGTAGTGACCTCTAGCCTGAGTCCTTGAGCTATGCTAACGAAATTTTCCCTCAGCTTGGTTATATACCTGCTGCCTGCCTGCAGGTAGGAGGGAAACCGCGGACCTGTAGCAGAGCGACGGAGGGGGGGTGTGAGGTAGAGGGTTCGCTTTGGAGGAGGAGTGACTGACCAAAACCGGCCGAGCTGGCACTACCGGAAGTCGGCCATGACAGCGCGGACGGCTAGGGTAGGGACTCTGATTGGTGGGGGGGAAAAAATACTGAGTTCGGATTGGAAGGAGCTTGGATGGCAAAGGGATTTGCCGACTTTGGGTGTTTTTAGAGGCCGTGGCTTGAGTTAAACTCATAACAACGTGAAATAGGCCTATACATTTTTTTATAAAAAC
>JAHWFP010156650.1:51379-70381 GCA_023313725.1 Lithobius niger
TTAAATGTATTATTGCAGCCGCAGATAATAACGCTAGTGTAGTCAAAGTTTTCATTGTTGCTAAAATCGTCACCTTAGTAAAATAAAAACATTGAAGACGTAATAAACATGTAATCTAGCACAGCACTAAGCTAGTCGGCTTTATGCCTAGAAATATATTCGAGAAATACAAATAAATATTTACATGTTTGTAGAAAATGGCGACGGAGATTGCGTGCGTCGGCGCTCAGTTTGAGCACTTTTTCAAATGAAGCTGTAGACCAAAGTATGGTGAAATTTCAAGTTCTGTTTTCACAGGATGTTAGATAAAGTTCAGGTTTATTAAGAGCTGCAAACAGGAGTCGATGAAGTCCATTTTCCAGGGAGATATGAATTTTTAAACTTGGATGTGAAAAAAAGGCCTAGCGCTTTTTTGGCGCTAAGAAAAAAAAGGTGTCCCCGAGTTGTTGATGGTTGGTGTCGGGTCTCCTAACCAATCGACAGGAAATTTAGGCCTCATGCCTTTACACTGGCGTATCGGCGTGTTATGTTTTCAAGTTTCGTATGGTTAAACGCAGCGTTATTTATTGTTTTAATGTACTCACGGACCAAACGGATTGAAGAGTCAAACCCACAATGTCAGACATAGTTCGGTAACTCAAAACGGGCCTCGAAATCAACAGGTGGTCGAACTAGATAGAACGATGACGGCATTATCTCCAACGCTGTTGAAAATGAGTATCAGTTCCATTATTTCGTTTCAGGTAGCACTGTCTCCATGAAATTCCGCAATGGCTTCGTTAGAAGTGATCTAAAATTGCTTCTAGATGTTCAGGACAAATTGCTGGCATTACCCTGACGTTGACGAGCTTCACACCAAAACGCAGGCAACCTCATTCGTCATGGCGTCGTTCTGCATCGCGTCCCTCTTCAAGCATGTTCCCCAACATGGCTCAGGTTGACAGTTGTAGACAAACAGGACGGACTACGAAGAAATTGGGAGAGGCCACCTCCCAAATTTACTACAACGGACAATCAAAACATGCTTCTTTACCAACGAAAATGCAAGCCAGAAGTACCTCGTTTTTCACACTGTACACACATTTTTGTAAACCACGCCATCAAACGTCAGCAACGATTCCAGCGCCACCGCACGCCAAAACCGGAAGTTGAAGAGCGCCATAGCCAAACCGAAACTAACGCCGTAGCCAAACCGAAATCAAGCATTATAGTTCACCAACAAGAAAATTAACACTTGAACACTCAAAAATTAATTAAAATAATGTTAAAGAGACGTTACAATACCCCTAACTATAATTTCATGAAACAGGCATACGTTACCACTATTTTAACAAACAACGACAATGTAATAACTTCCTTTAACAATAGACAAACGTGGCTCAGTGTGTTAGGAATAATAATTCAGTAGCGAATACTCATGTGTCAAGCAAGCATTCCACAATCAAAGTCCCATGTGCACGTAGGTCATTAATGGAATTCAATTTCAGATCTTCTTGGCTCAGCCACTAACCACTTAGCTGTGATTTGCTTGCTTCACTCAGGTGCCCAGGGTACCCATATGAAGCTGACTTTTGTGTGCTGAACTTATGTGGTCTTCTTGCGCACGATTACATCGTAGTGTGGAAGGGTTTTTAAGTAAGACACTTACCGGCAATCACCAGAATCTGTCAAATCACTGCGCCACAGCATATTAATTTCACGAACAAGGGGTCCATTTGCAGCTGAAAGCTTCTGAAAACACTACTGTATTGGAGCAACTGTCTGCAAATTTTTATCTCCGGGATATAGCGTAAATACTGAATCACCAACAGTGCAAACTTAACGAAGCACATCTAAAATTATCAATGTGTGTAAATAAATACAGACCTCACTTAAGTGATCAATTCTCTTAGTAGCAATGCCTAGTTGAACGTCTACACCTTCCAAGTCGATCAGAGATGCACTTGTCATGCCTATGAAAAGTTAAATTTTTTCAACTTCGAGTAAATTTTCACAATAATATTTGTCATACTACATAAGGCTTACACTTACTTGTTTTATCATCAGCACTAAGGAGTTGTTCCAAAGACATAGTTGTAAATGATGGAGGATAATCTTCATGAAGCTGAAAATAAAGTGTATTTTTAAAAATAGTTAAAAATGCTAGCAGGACTTTACAAATAGTTCCATTACGAATGAGAAGAATACTGTAATGTCTTAGGCATGGATACACCTAAGCCCTGCGTGGGCACCAATGGTAAATAACTAACACAGACTACCAGTGTGTAGGCTACAGCTGAGAAGACACTTTACTTCTTGTAAGGAGTGGTATAAATACCTGTACAACAGGAAGTCATGTGATGTAACAATATTATATACATTGATTAGCCTAGTCTATTACGTAGGTTAGGGTAAACTGGGTAGGGTTAACATAATGGTGCTAAATTGGTGGTGGCCATTGTGGAGCCACAAGTAACGACTCCACAATACAGAGAACGAGAGCGAAAAAAAGAGAAAAAAAGAATCTAAACCTAGCTGAAAATAAAATCATATGTTACGAAGGCAAGATATTTTTTAATTCATTGTCTATTTTTAAAGAAGTTACATAAATTTTTCGCTTTCCAAGAAAAAAACTAAATACTTTTTTTGAAAGCTAGTTACACAATTTAAAAAACTCAGATGTACAGGTTTAAGCAAAAATTAGACATTACTGAAACTGGCTGAAAACTTGCCAGTTTTAAATTTTTAGATTTCAGGCACAATTTTTTGGTAAAGTTCATTTAGAATTTTATTGTGGTTGTTCAACGTAGCCTTTTTTGGTTTATATTTCCTTTTTAACAGCAATCACTACTGCAGCCAAAACGCTACAGCGTTGCTGTGGAACATCTGGCATCCAATTAAGACTGGATGCATACGTTCATTTTTGTTAGAATTACAGCGGAGTGGGAATTGCAGCTCCAAGCAATTTTTTGTCCCGATGTTTGAAGAAATGTTGGACATGAAAATACAAAAAGAAACATGGAGATAAAACCGAGAAATTATTTTTTCGCACACACAACAATATACATAACATGTTTACCTAATTTTAAAGGCGGACGTTTTAAAATTAACAGAGCCGATTCTCTGCACAAATAACTAGGGACAGACATGTTAGCGTTACTCGCTACAATTTAAAAAGAATTTTCATTAAATTCACAGGCAACCGATTACTACAATAAATGAAGAAGTTGTAGCCACCTGGTAAATTAAAAAAAAAAAAAAACTACAAATTGAGCTTGCCTGGGCTTTCCGCAGTCTTTTCGGCACGATTTTGTGGGTTTCGAAGTTACGCAGCAATATCGTCCTGAGTTGGCGATAGCACAACTTTACATTTGTATGGATTCGCCTTTGATTTTTTTATTAGCATGACTTGGCTTCAGTAATGTTTGTTTAGCAGATGGTGACGTAACAACCAATGAAGGCTGTTACCTTTCTGGCTTTAAAATTTCTACGGAAGAGGCGCTGTTGGTGTCAGCCAAAGGTGATTGGGTGTTTACGTTTGTAGACTAATCTATTTCAAGTGTGAGGGGTAATTTCGCTGGAGATTCCAGGCAAATTCTCAGGCATTTTTTCAAGCTGATTGATTGGTGGATTGGAGCCCTCGGCAACAGAAATTGACTTTCTGGATTGGCCAAGAGATCAGCGAGCAAGAACTACGTTAGCGGAAGTAAGCTTTTCCCATTTATTACTGCCAAATGACACGCATTTTGAAAAAAAGTGAAGTTGCTCATTATTATTCACGCCGGAATTATTGTTTTTTGCCGTCGGATTAAGTGCTTTTGGTGACTGCTCAGGATATTCATTTTCAGTGGTATGTAATCTAAGCTGTTCGCGATGTTTGCGAAACGTATTACCGTTAGTGTCAACGATAGTATAGGATTGATTACTAACTATCTGACTTACCATACCCTTAGACCATAGCTTATTATTAGTTGTACTATAGTCATGGTACCAAACATTGTCGCCTATTTGATACAGTTTCAACTCATGATGGTGCGTGCTCTGTACTTGTTGTAATTCTTTACGGCGAACGGCCGAAATAGGGTCAAGGAACAATAAATCCAGCCGAGACTTTAACTCTCGGTTAAAATACAATTTTCTGGGTATTGCTTGCGTGGTAGCGGAGATAGTGATACGTGCCGATAACACGTAAGAGATTATACTTTCTTGAATAGTAGACCCCTGTCGCCGCGCGGCCTTGTAGACTCTCTTAAAATTGCGGACATAAATTTCCGCCAAGCCATTAGTCCATGGCGCAAAACTCGGACCTGTCATGTGCCTAATCTCGTTGGATTTTAACCAATTTTGGAATTCTAAGAACAAGAATTGGCCAGCATTGTCAGTAACTAAGCTGTCCATTAAACCATATTCAGCAATATGATTGTTTAACACGTCAATAACTCGTGCAGACGTTGTGGACTTCATTTTATGGACAAAAGGAGTTTTAGAATGTGCGTCCACTAGGATAAAAAACATATAATTATCCAACGGGGCGAGGAAATCCGCGTGCATCCTAGCATTAGGCTTCAGTGGATATTCCCATGTATGTTTAGGCCAAGCTTCTTGCGTATCTTTGTGCTCTTGACAATTTTGGCACGATTTAACTTTGTTTTCTAGGTCAGAGTCTATTTTAGGCCACCAGACTTTTTGCATATCTAAACCTTTCAATTTCACTACGCCTAGGTGAGCGCTATGTAGGTCTTTCAAGATTTGTCTCCGCAAGGCCGTCGGCACCAGGACGCTATACCCCCAATACAAGGTTTCGTTTTCAACCGAGGTTTCAGCACGGCGTGTGAAGTACGGTAACAGATAGGAAATTTTACAGGCCAGCCATGGTTCACGTAGCGATAAACTTTGGAAAGCATTTTATCACGTTTGCTCTCGAGAACTAGTGTCTTGTAACGGCGGACGCTATGACGGGCTAGGTGCTTGTAACGTCTCCGCACTCATGGTTAACTTTCTTGCATGTAGAAATGACTTTGTTGACTATTTTGGTTTAAAACAGCACAGTAAGGCCTCAATCCCGGAGGGAGTGAAGATAACTTTCCTAACTAAATTAAATTAGGCTATCCAGTATTTCTACCAGGTCTTTAAGGCTGCCACCACCGGTGGGTAAGTATAAAAGCTAAGGGGGTTTGGAATAAAAAGGGGCTTACATATTATTAAAACACTAGCAATTATTCCGCACTAGTAAAAGCACGTTTGTAGTTTAAAACTCTTGGTTTTTAATAAACAAACAAATGAAAAATAAGCACTTTACATTTTGGTTACTAGCTACATGAAGCTTTTAAATTAAAGCAAATATGCTTTCAGTGAAAGCAAACGACGAACTTACATTAAATTCGACCAAAAAGCAACAACTGGCATTTTACATAAATACGATTTTTCGAGTAGAAAAAGTAGGGTGAATTCCAGAAGCTTCCATTAATTTATAATCGCATCCGCTAAATTATACAATTAACCCAGACATATATCTCTTTCGCAAAAGAGTGCCCGAATCCTCAAGGGCCACTGTCAGCCGTTTAAGTTAAAACGTGGTTAAAAATAAACAAAGAACTTTGGTTTTTAGTAAGAGAACCACTCTGACATTACAGTAAGCAGAGGGCCAGAAATGCTGATGGCTTGCTTAACTGTAAAATTCTCAAAGACTACAAGTAAGTTAAAAATTGAACTATAAATTTAGAATTAGGGGGTCCTAAAATTAAACTTTCAATTAACTAGTAACTCATACTGACCACTACATTTGCCCGGCATGGCAACCTTCAGAATGCGGCATCTCCACTCCTTGGTGGAGGGCCAAGAGAACAATGGAAAAGTCGGTTTGGCATAGGGTTTTGCTTGGGTGCCGTTTGAAGGAACAGGGACTATGTACACATGGGTCAATATGGAGTTTTGAATTTATTGACAAAGGAAAATTAGCATTTTGGTGTACTGGAAATAAACTACAGTATTATGCTCTGCAACTATTGAAGGAAGGGGACGAAGTGTAAAGCACAGTTTGACTTTGGCAATTAACAGAAAGAACAGATCGTTTGTTTTGCATTCGGATTGTTGGTAGTCACGGTCGAGTTGTCAGTAACTATTTACAGCAATAAAAATTCTTGGTTAACCTTCTCTTTAAGTGCTAACGGAACTGGTCTAACACGACGGTACACAGGCTTTGCATCATGTTTTAAATCAATTTTAGCTTTGTAGTTCTTAATTTTATCCATACCTTCACTAAATAGTTCAGGGAAATCCTTTACTATTTCTGTAGTGTCAACTGGTGTAATACTAGTTTTAATTTGCTTTACCCCTTTCTTAGGTTTAACTTTTGTTTGCAGGTCATAAAATGGATGAAAATCAACCCGAAAAATAGAAAGCCAATCCTCTCCCATTAAAGCAGGTTTATTAAGTTTGGAAACTGAAGCATCCAAATGTTCAATTTGACCTTGCACTTCAACCTTCAGACTTACAGTGTAAATCGTGTTCTCAATTCCGTCTGTGTATGAGTGTATAGAATACGGACTGAGCTATAAGGGACAATCCGCAAAATATTTCTGATGCCACTCAATAGCAATAATGGATGCGTCTGCCCCGGAATCAAGTTCCATTTCAAGCTTGACACCATTTAGGCAGACTGGAAAATTTCCACTTATGGATTTTCATAGAATTAACTACTACGAGTATCTTATTCGTTTGAAGGGGAATTGAAATCTGGTCCACAGCCTGACTCACTCCCAGAGTATTATTTTTCAGAACAAGATAGGCGTTGTCTGAATCATTATCAGACCTGGAACCAGACTGAATTTTCGGCAACAACATCCTGGGCATTTTCACTGTCACTATCGCTATCGCATTCAAGATTATGAACGCATTTCTTATAACTGTACTTCTGTTTGGTCTTTGGCCTAGCCTTAAAATTTGTGCTTGAACGTGCTTTAGTGTGGTCGATTGGTTTTGAATTTCGGTCCGAATGATTAGCTTTTCTGCACACGGCTTTTAAATGGCCAACAGTGTGGCATCTACCACAAGTATACTCGCAATATTTGCAACGGGTTTTAACATGACCGGACTTACTGCAACAGTAGCAAATGAAAGCCTTAGTAGATTTAAGCCTACTAGGTGGTTTGCTAGATTTTTTAGCTGCGTAGTTAACTGCCCTTGAATGGCTTCTCAAAACGCTTTGGTCGGTTTCAGCAGATTCCAAGGATAAAGCTAAGGATGTTGTAGCTTTTAAATCCAGTCTGCTTCAACAACTCGCGTTGAATGACTTTAGATTGGCTCCCCCCATTAGGCATTCCCTAATCATTTCGCTATTAATGTCTGTTATTTTAGCGTAATCACAATACTTAGTCATAAGCTTAAGTGCAGCTAAATATTCCCCAATACTTTCGTCTGATTTTTGAGACCTTCTGAAATACTTTACACGCTCAGATACCACGGAGGGCACTGGCTCGATGTCTTCTAAAACTTTTTTAACTAGTTCAGCAAAAGTTAACGAATCAGGTAGCGCAGGTGAAATTATGTTTAGAATCTTGTCAAACATTTTCTGGCCTACAGATGCCATTAAAAAATTTACTTGTTTAGCGGCATCTATTTCTTTTGCTTTAAAATAATATCTTATTCGGTTGGAGTATTTCTTCCATGTATCGGATTCACAATCAAATTCCGAGAATAAACCAGCGGTTTTAGACGAGCCCATGTTGACTTCGTCTTCACTACTACTAGATTCAGAATTTAAAATTAAATTTGAATTAGTTTCACTAACGCTAGCGTTCCCTACTGAATTATTTTCAGTTTCACTCACGCTACTACTTTTAGCAGCTTCAGGTGTTTTGCTACTGACACCTGTCTCTGGCATAAGCCTTCAAAAAATTAAATTTGATTAAATTTAATTACAATCCTGTTTAACCTGCAAAAATTAATCTGGAGCACTCGAGACTACCGGTCAACTATTTAACACAGAAATAAATTAAGCTTGACTGTAGCCTACCTAGTATTAAAAATTAACTGCCTACAAGTCAAATTTAAAGGGACTAGGCTTTAAAAATGTGTATACGTTCACCATTACTGCAACATTTCACAAAACAACACTCCTGGCCTAAGCCTCAGCACCGACCAGATTTCACTTAGTTTAAGTATAAACCTACGGTGTTAAGTTTTACACCGACACTAACCAGCTCGAATATGGGCAAGGCACTATCGAATTTACTAGAGATAATTTAGCAGCGCATTTCCATGTAAGCCCGGTTATAGTATCGCCGGTGATACATGCCAGTGCCTCGCTCTAGAACACTGCCAGGAAAAAAATAACCTTAATAAACCCAACTACCCATTTCGGTTCTAGTTGTTAAGGTATTAAAATTTAACCATTATCATTTCGTACCACACAGCTCTACCACGACAAAATAACACTGTTTGAAAAAGTTTAAACTCTGATAGGAATCCAGAGCACTAATTTTCATTGCCAAATGAAAAAATATGCAACTTACCACAAATGTGGAGCAGAGATGTGGAGCAGAGATGTGGTTGAAGACCTATCGTTTAAGCTTTAAAATTAATGTTTACCAAAGGTACCGGCCTCGTCGCCAACTGTAATGTCCTAGGCATGGACACACCTAAGCCCTGCGTGGGCACCAATGGTAAATAACTAACACGGACTACCAGTGTGTAGGCTACAGCTGAGAAGACGCTTTACTTCCTGTAAGGAGTGGTGTTAATACCTGTACAACAGGAAGTCATGTGATGTAACAATATTATATACATTAATTAGCCTAGTCTTGTAGCGGCCGAAGCTACGACTGTAGAGGTGCTTGTAGCCTCGCCGACATCAAGATGGTTTTGACCTTTAACTTCTAGTTGTGGTGGCGGTTTTTACTTTTACGGAAAACAGCACACGTATGCTACTGGCCCAGTATGGGTAACAGAGAGTCATTTGTCCTAACTGTAGGCTAACTAGACAACATTAAAGGGGGGTATTCGCTGCCACCAGGTGGGTGTTTCTAAATGCAGCCCTAAGTTTAATTATTAAGTGGTTTTCTTAAGAACTATAACTTCTACATTTAGTCTAACTAGCAGAAAAACAGGTGTTTTACAAACTCGTAGGTTTATTAAAAGGCAAATAAATATAAACAATTACATTTAAAATCAACTAGTGTCAGAACAAGAAAGCTTTAAATAAAAAGCACGGCGATTTTTACAACAGGAAAAATCAACAAGAATTTACATGAAATTCAACTCAAACTTCACACAACTGGGTGAAGAGTAAAAACTACAATTTCGATCAGAAAATGCTTGTGGGACCTCGGGAACCCGTTATAACATGCAAACCGCGGGAATTACATGAAATAAATCTATTTGTTGCAAACCGCGGGAATTACACACAAATAGTCAAGACTATGTTTCTTTAGTCCGACCTAAGACCAAATCTTCAAATCTGTAGATCCTTAGTATCTAGGGAAGCACCCGAAAAATACGTCGTCTAAATGCAGATTTAGTGTTTAGATTAAATTCATAATAATAAACACGGGAAACAAAAGCTGGTTTTTAGAAAGGGACCGTGAACCCTGACGTTATGGCGATGGGGGCCTAGAATGCCGACTATGGCTCCACCTCCATAATTCCCTCAAAGCTAAGGTTAGGTTAAGTTTAAAACTAAAATTTCGAATAGGGTTTTCAAAAATTAAATTTTCTAAACTAACACTAGTCTAATACGAACCAACTACCTTTGCCCGGCATGGCAACATTCGGACAGGACACCTCCTATACCGACTGGCGTAGTCACCTCTGGCTTTGAGATCTGTTGAGCGTGTGCTGACGATTGCCTCTTGGGGCTCGGTTTTTATGCTGGAGCAGAGGATTTTCTGGACCTTAGCGCGGACGCCGAGGAGAGCTACGGAGGTCTGATTGGCTGAGGGCCTTGAGAACAATAGAAAAGTCGGCAGCGCAAAGGATTTTTCTCTTGGCGCCGTTTGAAGGAATAACTATGTACTGCGTGATAAAGAGAGGCCGGTAGAGTTAAACTCATTGTTTAGAACGTGAATAAGGCCTTTAATTACTACGGATTGTTTTCTTATTTACCCACGATGATATGCATCGCGGCTATTGAAGGAATGATCTCAATAAATTTGATTATTAACATTGGGATGCCAGGTTTACTGTGGGAAATTGAATGCCAAGTCGGTTTTGCTAGGAACAACAAAGTACAACCAGAAAAGACGAAAACGAAAAGCCGCCTAAGCTCCGGTAGTTGGGATGGCAAAAGATTACGTTAAAAGATTATTATAAAATAAAAGTTAAGGTTACCAGCGAATTGTAAACGCGGTCTCGTATCAGACGCTCGTGGTGAGGACACCTCAACACCACCGAAGAAAAAACCTGAGGGCAGTATTCTTCCACACCAGAAGAACAATCATCTGTATGGCGATTTCACATTAACATGTAAATAATGTATATTTTCTTAGGCATAAAGCCAAAACACTTTTCAGCTTAGTTGTGTTTTAGATGTTGCCAACACACGATATTTTTTATTTCTAACAGGTGACGACTTTGCTTATTTATGAAAAATGTCCGATGTTCAAACCAGTTTAAAATCTAACCTAAACTGCACTTAGCCCTTTAAAAACTAGCTGGAACATTTAATCTTTTTATTTGTGCACTTAATGCATTTTGGTAAATTTAACTTCTTGCCATGAACCCTACCGGAGCTCCCATGTTTATGTTTGTCTATTTTTACGGACCCAGTGTATGATTTTATGTTTATTTTTTATAGCATCTCCGTCCAAACTCCGACCGTAGTGAACCTCTAAAAACGTAAACAAACTAGCTTTCCTTCGTTGAAAACATGCCTTGTATATAGCAATCCGTTTCCCAAAGTCAAATGTTTATTCTGTGCATTACACTTCGTTCCCCCCCCCCTCCTTCAATAGTTGCGATGCCTAACGTCGTAGTTTATTTTAATAGGCCTAAAAATCACGTTGTTATGAGTTGAAAACTCACTTGCACTTTCAAAGCCAGGCCTCTAAGTTCCAAGTCGGCAATTCCCTTTGTCAATTCGAATCCATCCAACCAAAACACTACTTCAATTCCGTCAGCCAGTCAGAGCGCTTAAGCTACCCCGGAGGTCCGCGCTGCTACTCCAACTTCCGGTAGTGACAGCTCGGCCGATTTGGGTCAGTCTCTCCTCCTCCAGATGTCCGACTCTCTTCCCCGCACCCCCCCTCCGAAGCTATCCTCGGCGTCCACGCCGACTTCCGGTAATGAGTATATAACCCCAAACCCAGAGACACTCGTTAGCACAGCTCAAGGATTCTCAAAGCTAGAGGTCGCTACGCCGGTCGGGAGTGGAGATGCCGCGGTCCGATTGTTGCCATGCCGGGCAAAGGTAGTGGTTCGTATCGTACTTAGTTTAACTTTAAAAGTTTATTTTTTGGACTTTACGTCAAAATTTATAGTTTAATTTTAATTAAACCTCGTAGCTTTAGAAAGTAAATTTATGGAGTGTCAAGCCAAACGGCATTTCGGACGTTGGCAGCCATAATTTAAGGGTTCACGGTCCCTTACTAAAAACCAGCTTTATTTCATCGTTTCTTTAAACGCAGTTTAATGTAAACAAAGGACGGTTTGATCTTCGTGGGGTTCCATTGATTAAACGCTCGGATCCCCTTTATAAGTAGTGTAACGGCGGACGCTACGACGGCTTAGGTGCTTGTAACGCCCCCGGTTTCCCTGGTGTACGTGGAGTTTCAGCTTGAGGTTAATCGGTGTTAATGACGACTTTTTACGTTATTCAACACAGCATGGACACTGTCCCAGCATGGGGGATGAAGCGCCGGTCCTAATTAAAGGGGCCTAACCTTAAACTGTCGGTATCGCTGCCACCAACGGTGGATTTAACTGTTTAACTAGCTAAAATCTAAAAATGGGCTACATATTTAATTTTACACTAAAATACAATTAATCAAGTCTAGCAAACGACTGAAGCTTAAAACTCCTGGTTTTATTTTTGCGACAGAGAATGAAAACACTTTTACATTATAGTTTGCTTCGAAAGCTTTTGAATACCAATTATTTAAATAGGCAACAAGTTTACATTTACATAAAGTAGCAAGTTTGAATATACACTTAGTATTTCATAAATTCAGACAAACACACTTGGTTTGAATAAAGTTTTAAATTTTCACATTAGAAAAAGTAAATCATGAGTGCTCCCGGAGACACCCGCAAGACTAAACAGCCGCAACTGATAGTAGTCTATCTGACAGTATGTTTCAACATGATCAACCGTCCACAGTTATGTTTCTAAGTTTTCCAAGCACAAAAAGATCAACCTCCCTTAGTTCCCTCGAGAACTGTTCTAAGTAATAAAAAGCCCGGCAATTTTACACTTAGGCATCAGTTTGTTTCAATTTGCCTTCCACAAAGATCAAACCGTCATTTAGTTTAGATTAAAAATCCATTTAAAATAAACTGGAAAAATTTGGTTTTTAGGAAGAGAACCACTCTGACGTTATGGGGTGAAAGAAACCTAAGATGCCGCTACAGGCGTCACCACCATAATTTTCCCTAGCTAGAGAGTTAAGTTTACAATTAAACTAGAATTTAGAATATGGGGGTCCTAAATTAAACTTTCAAAAGCTAAACTACAACATACGAACCACTACCATCGTGCCCGGCATGGCATTCTCCGGACATGGCGTCTCCACTCCCGACTGGCGTGACCGGTCTCTAGCTTGAGATCTGTGAGCTGTGCTCTCCCGAGCAGCGCTCGGAGCTGTGCTGTGTTAACTATGCATTCTGGGGCTGGGGTTTTATGCACATTACCGGAAGTAAGCGCGGACTCGCGGGGTAGCTACGGGGGTCTGATTGGCTGAGGGCCTCGAGAACAATGGAAAGTGGGAGGAGAAGTCGGATGAACAAAGGAACTGGGTGCAGAGCCGTTTGAAGGAGTAGGAACATGTAAAACGGAAAAAGATCGGCCTGTTTTGAGTTTCACTCAATTGAACTTTCGGAAATGGGCCTTATTTTGTATTATTGGCTACGGATTGAATATTTACATGTTTGCAACGTGATTAGGCTCTTGTTAAAGCTTATTACTTGGCTTTGGGTAATGCTTAGAACATTACTATTAAATTAAACAAGCTTTAACGGTAAACTGTAGTGTTAAACACCACAACTAGTTTTGGCTGGGGAGGGGGGCAAAATTGGGTAATTCGAAGTTTTTGCACAGTTTGACTTTCGGATTTGGTTTGAACAGATCTTTTTAAGAATTCTTTTAGTGTTTAATAGTAGATCAAGCTATTTGTAGGTTTCGGTGGGTCACAGTCAGGTCCAGAGGAGGACTAAAATAAACATATATACACTGAAAAATTCGTGTCCGGTAGAATGCCAGGTCGTAATGCGTTTATACGTTTGGACCTATGGTAGCGTTTCTGGGGGTAAAAGAATATAAATAAAGTATAAATGCGGTTAAATACATTAGCCTAATTGAATGCTATAACGCATTAAGTTACAGAGAACATTTAACGTTTAAAAGTTTAAAGTTAAAATTTGATCGTTGTGGAAATTTTCCATATGGATTGCGGCCGACAAACACAATAAAAAATATCACACTTCAAAATGGTTGTCTGTACAAACCTCATACAATACACTAAGCTAATATGTTTGGGCTTTTTGCCCTAAAAGAAAAGAATAAAATGAAGATACAGAAATACAGAATTTTATAATGGCGGCCATGATGAAAGTGCGATGTAGTGAGTTTGAGGTGATCTTCAAACGTAGTTTTATGGTTCTTCCTGGTGGAAAGTCCGGATTTGGGCTTCCCCAAGAGTCTTGTATTTTGACAGGCTATTTAATGTCGAAGAGTTTGTGGAAATCGGACCATTAATGCGAAAACGGCCAGACATGCCTCGGCGAGGCATTTGGGTGCCTCGAGAAAAAAAATTTCATTTTTGAAAAACAGGCGTTTTTCGCTGGCGCTCGTTTACAGTAGCCACGGCTCTATAATTTAAGGAGTTGACTTATCAACAGCAACTCTGGGAGGTTTAATGCTTTGCAGTATACACGTAGAAACAAAACTGTAAAAACAGGTCTACTATTATATATCAGCCGAGGCTGTTTGTAATTTAGAGGGCTCTTTTGCGAAATCCCCTTGTGCCTATACAAATCACTTTCTATTTGAAAATGTTTTAACTGAACATCGTGTTTGTTCTAGTGTTGAATTTTATTGTAAATTACCCGTGTTATTTATAAACTAATCCAGTTGTAAATTTGCCAAATGTAAATGTAAAGTGCGTTTTGATTTTTAACATGTTTGTTCAAAAATAAAACCAGGAGTTTAAAACCCAGTTGGTTTACTCGTCTATCGTTCGCTAGAAGTAAGAAATTAAGACAATTCTCTTAAACTTAGCTTAGCTAGCCTAATTTTCCCACCTTGGTGGCAGCGTTACCGCTTATTATTACAGTTAGCCTACAATATTAGGACATGTGTAGCTCCATTCCCTACGCCGGGACTGTAGCTGTTGTGCTTGTTTGAAACAAAAAGTACCCCAAAGTAATAGTAAGAAGATCAAGTTACACCAGGCGAGCGGCGATGTTACAAGCACCTACCCCGTCGTAGCATCCGCCGTTACAGAATGCTAAAACGCATTTTAAATAGTTGAGTTTAATATTTATAGACGTAAAATTGGGTTTTTGGATGTCGGACATTTCTCAAGTGCATCTTAGATCGTCACCTTAAATCTACTTAAGAAATATCAAAACAAAGTATCTGTACATTTATTAGGGAGGTTAAGTACCTTCGTAGAGGAAGCTCCTCCCTCTAAAACACTAAACTAATGTTTTCGGCTTTATGCCTAAGTGAAAATGAAAGCATATACAGTATACACATTTTTACAAGTGGCGAAAATGGCGTCTCGTGCGCTACGGTGATTTTACGGCATCGGTTTCGTGCGTTTTTCTTAACCCTTCGCGCGCCGCGAACGTCATATGACGTCCTCACTAAATGCTACTGACAGGCCGCGAACGTCAAATGACGTTCGTGAAGTTCATTCAACTCTCGCGTGGTTTTTCAGCCAATGAGCGCTCGTTTCACATCGAAATTGATGCTAGGGCGTGACGTCATAGTATTGGCTAGCCAACCAATGAGGTTTCAGCTTTTATGAGTCACTTTGGCTTTCGTAGGCTATTTTTGAAGCGAGTCCGGTCAACTGAAAAACAGCGATCGTGTTGTCGGCAATTTCAAGATGGCCGCCATCGCTGGCGTCGCTTCCACTTCGGCTTCAAATTTGACTTTAGATGACAGTGTAGTAAGTGATGCAGCCTTCCTATATGAAAATTTCTTGGATAGTAGTGGTGACGAAGAGTTTTTAGGCTTTCCGGACCGAAATGAGGACTCGGGAATGTCCGAATCTGACGACAATGACAGCGATAGTGATGGAAGTCAACAATCAAAACGTGCGAAAACGACGGAGAAAAAATGGTGCGCTGTTGATAAACAACCCGGCGTGCATCCGTTTAGTGCTGATCCCGGATTGAAGGCCGCTATTATCGATAGAACAAGCCCTTTGGAATGGTTTTCTCTGTTTTTTACTGACAATATCCTTGAAATGATCGTTGAACAAACCAACCTGTATGCGCTTTCGTTACTTAGTGCAACCGCTAAACCCAGCGCAAGAATCACCACGTGGAAGCCTACTACGACAAACGAAATGAAGGCATTTTTTGCATTAGTTATAGCAACAGGACTAACAAAAAAAGACAATATTGCTCTTTTTTGGAGTACTGATTGCGTTTTGCATACGCCTTTTTTTCCCAGCATAATGTCAAGAAATCGTTTTGGCCTCTTATTGCAATGTTTACATTTGTGCGACAATTCAGTGCAACGACCCAAACGTGGAGAAGAAAACTACGATCCCTTAGCAAAATTAGGTTCAGTTTTCCCAGATATTATTAGCAATTTCAGATCTGTATTTATTCCCAGCCAACATATTGCAATTGATGAGGCTATGGTGGGGTTTCGAGGACGGATAAGTTTTAGAGTGTACAATCCACAAAAACCAGAACGGTTTGGGCTGAAACTGTACGTTTTGTGTGACAGTAAAACTGCTTATGCCTGGAATGTAATGGTTTACACGGGTAAAGGTACAGTAAATACTGTAAGAGGTGATGGAACTGGGGAAATTGGCCATGCACATGCTGTTGTTTTGCAACTGACAGACAGCCTGTTGAAAAAAGGGTACCATGTCTTCATGGATAGGTGGTACTCTAGCCCTGCATTGTATGATGAATTGTATGACGAGCAACTCACACATGCTACTGGCACTGTGATGCCAAATCGGAAAAATATGCCGAAAGTAGAACTTGCAAAGAAACTGAAGAAAGGAGATGTAATTTTTCAGCGTAGGGGGCCATTGCTTGCACTGAAATGGCATGACAAGCGTGATGTCCATATGCTGACCACCAGGTTTACAGCCGAAGTGGCAGCTAGTAGCAATGCACAGGCCACAATCAAGCCAAAGTGTGTACTGCAGTACAATGCTAACATGGGAGGAGTGGACAGAAATGACCAATTGCTACAGTACTACCCATTGAAAAGACGTACATTGAAATGGTGGAAAAAACTATTTTTTCATGCATTAGCTATGTGCCTTGTGAACGCTTATGTTTTGTACAAACTAAGTAACGCCAAACCATCTTCACACCATCAGTTTCAACTGCAACTTGTCAAAGACTTGATTCAGTCTGCACATGAAAGCTTTTCTTCACCCAGAAGTGGGAGACAACCAGCTGGACCTGCTTTGCTTCGTCTTGTTGAGGGACACTTCCCGTCAGTCATAGAAAAAGGTGCCCTCAAAAAGCAACCTTATCGTAAATGTGTTGTTTGCGCATCAAGAAAGCTACGACATGAAAGCAAATTTGAATGCACAGACTGCAAAGTTGCTTTGTGTATGGAACGAAAGTGCTTCAAAGTGTACCATACAAAGAAGCATTACGACAGATAAGCTCAAAATGAACTAAGTACACCTGTAATTTTTTCAAGCTTTTTTTTGTGTTTAGAATTGTTTGTAATTTTTGTAGGCCTATATAGGCAACAGCAATCTACCATCAGATAGGCCATGCTAAAAAATTAGTTTTATAAGTAAACAAGTAATGTTCATGGTTTTTTTGTGTTTATGACTCTTTGTTTTTTTGTAGGCCTATATAAAGAATAACAATCTACCATCAGATAAACCATGCTAAAAATTAGGCTAGTTTTACAGATAGACCATGCTAAAAATTAGTTTTACAAGTAAACATCTAACTTTCATGCATTTTTTTTGTAGGCCTATATTGCCAATAACAATTCTACCACCCATAGACCATGCTCAAAATAAGTTTTACAATAGTAAACATTCATTTTCATGTAATTTTGATGCTTTTTTTGTGTTTACGATTTTGTTTATAATTTATGTAGGCCTATATTGACAATAACAGAACTGCCATTAGATAGATGCATTTGTTTTCTTCCTAACACAAAAAATTCCACTCAAAAAGGTTAATTACATGATTTCTAATGATTATTTTAAGCGAACGATGTATGCGATTGACATTTTTCCCAGGAAATGGTGGTTTGGGAAGGTTTTTTGGTAGAAAAAATGTGGCGCGCGAAGGGTTAAGGATGCTGTGAAAGTTCTGGAAGGAATTTTCGTGTTCTGTTTGCGGGGGAAAACAGATAAAGTTCATGGCTATTAAGAGTTGTTTAGATGAGACGGATTGGTCCATTTTCTTGGAAAATACAGGCGTTTGAATTTAGGGGTTTTTCACGGCCGAGGCACCGAGAAAAAAAAAGTGTTCGTTGCCGTAAACGAAGTTTTCCCTCAGGTTGTTGATAGTTTGAGTTGAGGTATCCTCTCAAATCGGGTGAAGAACTCAGGCCTTCTTTACAGCTCCCCACCAAGGAGATTCTATTTGGGGTTTCTGTTGAACTCCACAATAGAAGCTAAAACAGAAAAGGTTAGTGCACACAAGATATGCCAATAACTTGAACTGCCAAGCACTGTAATCAAAATTGCAAGAATACGTGGTATAAATGCATCAGTTGAGGAAATACACCTCCGGTGAGAAAATACATCTCCAGTTTTGAGGAAATACACCTCCAGGGGATACTTAGTCCTATCCCAGGATCGTTTTACAAAGTTTAAAAAGAACACTGGTTTTGCAAAAATTAAAATCGCCGTTTTATATTTTTGGGGGACTAACGTTTTTGTGGCTTAATTAATTTTAAAGCAAAGTTAAAATTACATAAATAAAGACACTGTTTTTGCAACCACTAACCACATACTGTCCGCGCTGCTTCTGTGCAGGAAAATCGTACAAGTATTCTGTAGCGGCGCTACCTGTCTCAAGAAGGTGCTTTTTCAGGCAGCACCGACAATCTGGTGTACTGGCGATGACGTTGTTAATATATACGTGACTGTTGGACTTTAACGAAGTTTACAGCACTGCAGTGGCTACTGCACGGTTAGGGGGGGAGCGTCCTTGTCCTAACTATAACTTGAATATCAACAACTAACTACTAACTAATTTGCTGCCACCACGATGGGTGTTTAATTGCTGGCTGGGAGTTAAAATAAAAATGGTTTTTGATTATTTACTCATGCAATTAAATCTCAACGAAGTCAACTGGTTGTTTAAAACAACGAAAGTTTTTTTTTATTAAAACATGTTTAACTTCTCACACTACATTGAAACTAAGTTATGTAAACGCGGTCTCGTATCAGACGCTCGTGGTGAGGACACCTCAACACCATCGAAGAAAAAACCTGAGGGCAGTACTCTTACCTACCAGAAGAGCATCGTCTGTATGGCGATTACAATTTAAAAATGTAAATAATGTATATTTCTTTAGGCATAAAGCCGAAACACTTTCAGCTTAGTTGTGTTTTAGATGTTGTCAACACACGATATTTTTTATTTCTAACAGGTGACGACTTTGCTTATTTATGAAAAATGTCCGATGTTCAA
>JAHWFP010156652.1:0-10802 GCA_023313725.1 Lithobius niger
CTATGAGCTATACTGTAGGACTCGAAAAAGAAGATATTAAAAAAAAAGCAAGTGGTAAACCATTTTTTGTGAGAAGCATCTCCCTACTGGTTTTAAAGTGTTGCTTGTGACATCTTTGACGATATGGAAAATGGTGAACATCAACAAGAGCAGCAGTCTTCAGTCGTCAGTTGTGCTTTGCGCATTAAATGGTGATAAATGCTGAGAAGTCTCACGCTAATAATTATACTTATTTTATTTACTGTCATCTGAAGGCGAGAAATCTGAGGTTTCTGATGCCATACAATTACTTTGCATTAGGTATTGCAACTTTTGTGACTATTAATGGACAGGACAAAATACATGGTCGAGTTGGTGATCTCTATCTTTAGGACAACAAAAGTGTTAGCACTCAAAGTTTCGAATTTGGCCTTAGAAAAGCTAGTTGAACAAAATTTTCCAGCTTTCGTGGACTGCTGAGACAAATTCATTGGACTTCAGTATACGCAACAAAATTATGTGATAAAACTGATAATTTTACCAGCATTTTAATGCTGTTAGTGCGGCATAGGCTTCGTGAAAACACACGTGATCTGGCCATTTACGGAAAGTTTGCCGTAAACCGCAGATGTAAAACATAATCCGTCAGTCTTTCGATAGCCGTCAAACTAGCCATTAAAAGCTGATCTTGGTTTACACTTTAGGCATTCAGACAAATCTAATCTGATGGGGTGTCGCGTAAAAATTGTGTGGAAATAACGGCACGCTACAATACAGCAGCGTCATATAGCACGACGACAGTACATCACATGACAATTGATCGCTCAACATAACAGCACGATTACAAAACAATTCACTGGATAAAATCAAACGGGGAAGTAGCTTTGTACACGGCCGTACATCGACATAGTCTTTACTGACTGGATATACTTTAAAGAAAGCATTTGCAGATGGAAATAAATACGAATATTCTAGAACAGAAAATCAGAAAAGAGCAGAAAATAGATCGAGTTTCGAACCAGTAAGAGTTAGCCTTACATTGCCAACTGCATGATGCCCCATGCTGACCCTGGAGTCTCAATACATAATTTTTATTCTTTAATCGCTGTTGTATCAACAGTTTGATTTCTATTTTGATATATTTATTTTTTTTTTATATTATTTTTAAACTAATTTTATTACATATTATATTACTCATTTAACAACATGCTATTTTGTCATTGCGCTGTTACGTCGCATGCTCCATTGTGATGCACTGTGTTGTGGTCATGCTACTACGATGCCACCGTTTTATTGCACGCTGTTATTTCTGCCTTATTTACCTGCATATCCAATCCATGTGAGGATGACCCCTTTTTTCATTTCGGTGAATGTGTTCCAGTTTTGTTATTCAACAAGTTTTTTTCTTACGTAAGCAGTGAACAACATAAAACTGGAATAACAAATGCTTCAATTTTGCAATGACTGAAACGATCATGGCACTGCGCTGTATTAATGTAAACATCCAATAATCAAGAGAACTATTTCAGTTACATAAGCCCAGTTGGCCGATTTCCACCAATAAATTCCATGGAGGTCCTGTACATTTTTATCTCAACTGGTGATGACCATATATATTAACCATATATATTGCAGAAGTAATTAATTTGTCATACTATACATCATGCCATAAACATGAAAAGAAAGAGTCATTAGTTAATAATCATTAGGGTATAATTTCGTAGCTGTCTACAATGTTAAAGCTGCGTGAACGACGACTAAAGCACTGCAGTACACCGCTGCCCCTTTTTATTCGTATTATTATTATTATTACTATTATTATTATTATTATTGATGCTATTATTACGTCTATACAGTGTAATGTATGTATTTTGTTTATGGTAAATTGTATCTTGTTAAAGAGCTTTAGATTCAGCTAGGAAAATGTACGTAAGTGAAATGTGCAAACTCTTTTACTGTACTTGTTGTAGGTATATGCGATCAACTTTATTGTAATGATTGTGTATCCTCCTAGCGTTGGATGGTGCGAGAAGCTGTATTTGTACATTTTGAAAGCTGAGTCGGTGAAATGGGCTTTCGGTTGCAATATAATTGAACGGACGGACGGACGGACGGAAGGGTCAGCACTGAAAAGTGCACTTAACGGATCATTGCTGAAATCTTTGCCTTACTTACATCTTTGCTGAACCCTGATAACTGTGATGCGCAAGTTTGTAGACTGCTGGAGGGTTTTTTTAATGTACGTCTGTTGGCCTGACCTACGAGGGTGTTTAGAATTTAGTTCTTTGTTACAGAATTACAAAACCCCTATAGCCATTCTTAACCATCATAATGAGACTATGTTACAGACAGAGCTCGTACTGATAACTGCTTTTTAAAACTTTTAGAAACTTTTAAAACGCACACCCACTGAAATTCCAGTCTATTAAAACACTGCATCCAAACTGCAAGTGGGTTTCAGCGGGTGTGCAATGATGTTCAAATGGTACGTATATAGTGTAGGGCGGTAAACCGGTTCTCACCGTGTACCCGGCACCAAAAATGCATCGGTACCAAATACCGTGCATTGTTAAAATAGCGGTATTGTTTTCATATGAAAAAATGGGCCAAAATAATAACAGTTCATTTAGTCCTTGTTTTATCAGGCTCAAAGCAGTGCAACAATCTGTGAAAGATGGTAAAACTGGAATCCTGAACAGTGCACAAAAGTGGAGCCAAATTTGCACTGATGCTACAACCAGCGTTTGATTATATTGGCATTTCTACTTGGATTGCATGTTAACTACAAATTTTCGAAGATGGTGTTTTTTTTTTATCAAGTATGTCGTGAAACGGCATTAAGCTTAAATCAGAGGAGGAAAATCAGTAAATTTTTTCCATTAAAACTATAGCAAACTTAATTTTCAATTAAAATTTGTTATTATTTAAAAATCGGGTTTTGACACCACAGTATTGTAATACCAAATACTGCCTCATTCATAAGTACTGGAGAAAATCGGATACCTACCGGGGCACCTTCTGAAAATGTGTTGTACCGCCCAACACCTAACCTAGTGTCTGTGCCTAGTACCTAATCTTTTCCACATTTTGCTCATTTGACACAAAAAATTAAGCTCTAGTACATTAGTTGCAGAATGCTGCTACATTTGGTACAAGGGAATGTACCATTCCGTATTAATTTACTTGGAATCATTGTGCCGTTGTTATCGCAAAGCAGCAAAGATCCATATTCAAATAATCTCGTAGGGCTTAATGCTCAGATAAAACCACACTAAATGTTACAATAGAACTAAGGACATTTTTTTATTTTTACACAAAATAATGGTTTTCATGTAGCAACTGTTTCCATGTATTATTTTCAGTAAGCCACTGACTATGGTTTGGAATACTTACCAAATGTTTTGATTGCTGCTTTTCTAGGTGTCGCGAATGATATAGCTCTTTTGCGCTACAGGTAGGTTGTGCAAACCATTACTTGCTTGAATTAATCTAAATAAGTTCATAAGCAAGGAGTATCAACGCTGAAGTACAATAAAAAAACCTAATCTTGCTCATAACGTTATAAATTAAGCCAAAAGCCAATTGTGCTCAATTAACATTCTCGGCAAAGGGTTTAATTTAATGAAATTAACGTGATGCTCCATATTGTTTTGAATGTGCTTTAATTTCGGATTTATATTTATGAGCCCGTAACTATGAAGGCCTTAAAAATACTGAAGTAAGTCACCGGAATTGCTGATTATGTATGCCTTATTTTCATAAATTGTGGTTGAACGTGTAATGGCCCATCGTACCAGTTGGCAATGTGATAGATGTTACAGCCTAAGCTGGTTTGTTCTAAACCCTCTGGCAGTTTGTGATGGTGTTGAAGTGAAGGAATGTGTATCAAAGGATATAATATTTTTCAAGCTATTTATAACGATAAATTTACCTTGTATAGATCCAGCGCAACTATATTGCTAGCATTTAGAGTAGTATACAGGATACACCATATATGTGTCTATATATTTATACGTTGATGATTTATTGCTCAAGTAATACATCAAAGAAAACTTATGCTTGCAAGACGAATCTTTCTGTATGGCTAGTGCTCACAAAGCTGAGCTGCTCGCATACTAGTTGTGATAGACAAAATGCCTTATTGGTAAGCTAGGTTTTTTTAAGCACGCTCATGTTTTGTCTTGTCAACTCCTCACAATGTAGCTCACTGGAACTTAAACCTTCAACGGGGTTTTAGAAAAATTTTTAACGTGAAGATTATTTATTGGCTTCCATCCTGTAATCTAACTATTCTTTAGTTAACCTTTTTGTTACCCGTGTGAAATAACTGTTGGTTGCATGGTTTATTATACTTGTTCAAGGTATCTTCAGAAGAAATTACACTCGAAAGATCGGCAACCGCCGTTTACAGTGGCTTATTGTCAACATCACGAAGAAGAAGAATTGCACACTACCACCTTCGGGAAATTCCACTAGTTCAACAAGAACCACCAAAAGTTCCCTCTTTAAATTTTCGGTGAATTTTTAAGGCCGTTCACCTTCATCAGAACATTACTCAATGAAGCACACATTTGAAACCAAGCGTTCCATTGTGCAGACGACGCTTCAGTGAGAGAACCACTGATCTATATACATTTACACTGCCAAGTCCCACTGCTTGCCAAGCTTGGCTTGGATGGAACTATCAGTGGGTTCTGATGTGAAAACTAAGCTTGACAAGCGGTGGGGCTTGGCAGTGTAAATGTATATAGATCAGTTGTTCTCTCACTGACGCGTCGTCTGCATGATCATCCACAAATGTTACGATCGTTTTTAATTTGTGCTTCGTTGCGTACTGTTCTGATGAACGTGAATGGCCTTAATACTTCACTGAAAATTTAAAGAGGGAACTTTTGGTGATTCTTGTTGGACTAGTGGAATTTTCCTGAGGGTGGTAGTTTGTAATTATTCTTCTTCTACGTAAGAAATCATAATTTCATTTGGATTAATCCTTAGATTAGCAAAAAACTTAAATTGTGATGAAGATTCCTTGAACAATTTTTTGTTCATTTTCTTGGAAACACGTTGGAAATTTTAAAACACTTTGGGGAATTCTTAGGGCTCGCATACTAATTTAATGTTAGTGATATTATTCTACGTTAGTGAGATTATTCTGCGATCCCACATCCCAAACCATGAAATGGCATATGGTGGTGATTATTGATCGCACCCTGCAATGGCGTAATGTGTGGCGATAGTCTAGCCTTATTCGAATTATCCCACCGCTGCCACCAATGTCATGTTGCAGGGCTTTTTCCATAATCCAGCTATGTTGGCTTGACGTAGGAGTTGTCAAAGACATTTAAAACCACGATGCTTTATATTTATTCAAAGCTTTGGTAGTTTGTGTTGTTGTAGTTGCTGTTACAAAGGCATCAAGGAGGTCGTCTTGCAATCATCAACTCATTGAGTTATGTCAAGCACTATTATTCATAACTGTATTATGTAATCGTAACTATGTGTTTGTAAGTACATTGTGTCCGTCCCAAAAGTTGAAGCAACCGTATATGCTTAAGTTGTCCGTATACACTTTTTAATGTTAATAGAAGAAAAATCCAGCCTTAGAGAAGAGGTTGGGTGCATTGATACCTTCTAGTCTCTTGGATCCCTACCTCTAGTCATGACACATACACGCGTATACTTTGGTAGAGCTAGGTATTGATTTCTTTTTTAGACTGTGGTAAACCAAAGATAGTAAAACCGGTGTGGAACACTGCATGCTAATGGACATGTAGTTACCTGAAATTTTAAAATATTTTGGCATAAGACTATTATGGCATAAGACTTTTTCGAAAGGATTTTGATATGCCTTGTGTACGAGTTTCTGTTTGTTTGGGTATGCAGAGGCGATGACTCGTCGTTTAACAAATAGGTGCGTACGTTTTAGTGTAACGTTGTTTGCAATTATGCACTTATTTAAGCAAAAACTGCACTTATGCCTTTCAGCCTAGTCCAATTGTTCAAGCCGGTTTGGTTAGTTGTGGATTCAGAGAAATTTCTAATGTGTTTTTAATTAAGATTGGATGGAAGATGGTACAGGTAGTTTTACATATCTAGTCGTTTTACGGTTCCTCTGATTAGATAAAGGCTCCTGCTCAGAAGTTACAGTATTAAGTAAAACAGTCAAAGCTTATGCTCAATATTTATTCGGTAGAAATCAAACTGTTGCTCAGAACGCTCATTCGAATAAATTAAAACACATGTTTTTAATGGATGTTTGCAGTAATAAATTTCCAAACGTCTGTAAACCATTTAAAACGAGTTCAAGATGTGCCTTACGGAATTCAACTATTTTTCTTAATCGCAAACTCTTGATGCATGAAGAATTTAATTTAATGAAAATGACTATGATGAAAATGTCGTGACTAAGGCCACAATTTGACTTTTGAAACGGTAACGCACAGATGAGTCATTTAAAGTGAATAGTTTTATAGTTGTTTTAGTCTTTTTATCAAATTACGTAACTTTTTAAAATTCACATAATAAATAACTGATTTATTTCCAGTTAGCATTTCTTCATAATCACATATATTATTTAGAAATTGTGTAGATATTTTAAGTGCCACATTACATTTTATACTCGTCCTATTATAGCACAACACAGATATCACAATATGGAGAAAGAAATGTCGAACAAACTCAACAATTCTCAAAAAGATGAAAAATAGCTGATTCTTTGATTATACAGCATGGGTAGGTTGCTTCTTTTTATATTAGTGAATTCAAAAATAAAAGTTGTGCATTAGCAATATCCTTATGGAATTTGCAGGAATCAAATTATGCCAACGACACTAAAAAAAAAATGCCAAATTTAAAAGTAAATAAAATTCTGCTAAAAGAAATTTTGTAATAAAAATGAAATTTCCTTCCATTTTGTTATCTACCTTGCGATTTTTCAAGTTTACTGGATAAGAAGTTCATTCTTTCCAAGTTGTAAATTATTCCAACATACTTAGCCTGTGGTGTCTAATTCACACAGTTCCCTTGCCTCGATTGCTAGTTTGCCATTCTCTGAAATTTCAAAAGAAGTTAATGCATGGCCAAGGCGCGATTGTTATCCAAGTTGCAAATTATTCCCACATACTTAGCCTGGGATGTCTAATTCACACAGATCTCTTGCCTTGGTTACTAGCTTACCATTTTCTGAAAAGTCAAAGTTTGTGTTCAAGGAGCTGGTTTACGTTAGGAAAATTAAGTCGCATGGAGCATTTTCGTCAACTCAACATAATTTTAAACGGGACGGAAAGCCAATTGGGCTCGAGATTGGTTAATAAATACGGATGCAAACCTATTTACGTTGCCTTTTGGACTTATATGTCAGACTGCCTGAGCGGGGAATCGAACCCAGGACCTTTGAAATCAAAGGCCAAGGTCCTACCGCTGAGCCAGACTGACACGGCCGGTTCGATTCCCCGCTCAGGCAGTCTGACATATAAGTCCAAAAGGCAACGTAAATAGGTTTGCATCCGTATTTATTAACATAATTTTAAAGTAATATTTTTTAAAATTGTTGATAACGAAATATGGTTAGAAGTTGAGGAGTAAAAAAACCCTAAAGAGTTAATGATATGTGCACTACTTTACTTCCATTCCTGCTAAATAGTCGCTGTCTGTTGTTGACGCTTTTGCTTTAACCCCGTCTGGATTGTAGGCGTGTTTATTAGCACGCCTTTCTGCATGAGAACAGGGGAGAGGAGAGGGGGTGGGGGGAACTGTCACAACACGTCAGTCGCACGAGCTGATGAAGGAGGAGAGGCAAACTCTGGCCAACTCGCGCGCTTGTCAACTCCAAACTATTGTAAGGAATTATTGCATCAGACTGGCTTCCTGTTGCTTTTTTTTTTCCAACCCTTGGTTGTTTGTTTTTCATTACGTTGATGTGAACAGCTTGCATCGCATTCAGAACCCTTATTCAAGCAGCGAGGTACTACATTTCAGCTTACGAAGCGACTGGCCTGCGACTTGAGACTGAAGAGGCTGCAATTTCATACTAGCGTATCTAATGAGCTAAACTTTGGCACAATGTGATGCCATTCCACCATTGCGCTGCAGATAAAATGGAATTAGTTACCTGATAAGGATAAAAAAGTATGACGGATCGCTCTTCAAATTCCTTTTTTTCTTAGACAATGGAGAAATATACTGCCACAGTTAACAGGGCTTTTTTCATCCATAGTTTATTCAAGGAGCAATTGGAAAAGACGAGATAGTCACATACTGCCTTTTGCTTGTATATTTAGAAGACAAAAAAGGTGGGGAAGGCATAACCAAACGCCACCAGAATTTCAAAGTATGATTATTGATGGACTGGACTGGACTGGACTAAACTAAACTGTAGCATTAACTCGGCTGCGTTACCTCCGGCTGCTGCGAAATTCATTCAAGCAGAAAAATGGAAATTATGGTAGTAAACATTTTCTAAGCTTCAAAAAATGTCTGTTTCGCAGGGGGGAATGTGTGAGGGAGACAGTACACTCGTACACTCCTTTCCGTTTCCTTTAGTGCCTTCTAGCTGATTGGGCAACGAACAGAACGGCAAGATGGCTCCAGTGTCTAGTCAGTTGAGGAGTCGAGCCCTCGAACATGCTCTTATGCTTGTCGTGTGGTTCGAACCAAGTCAGAAGTGTCGAATCCTGGGATGAGGGGTATCTGGGACATAGAGGACTTACCCCGTCAGATAAGGCTGCAAAACAATGAGGTATCTTGCTACTTACTGTAACACTGCAAACTTCACCAAATATTGCCATCTTTATTGATACTTTTCCCCAATCGGAGACGTTACTGATGGCCGGATGTTGATATTTAAGCCGTCGGTGTGTTAGATTTACAGTATAGGGTTGGGTGGTGTTGTGTTTTCTAGCCAGACCCCTTCTTTCATTCTGTCTTATTGGGCTGGATGCTTGATATTTCATCCATCGGTGTGTTAGTTTTACAGTAAGGGGGTGGATGGTGTCGTGTTTTCTAGCCTGACCCCCTCCTTCTTTCTGTCTCTTATTTGGCACCAATTACATTTGGCCTCGTGCCCGCCAGTCTGATGGAGAGATAGAAAGTGTCGTGTGCTTTAAGTAAGCACGCGCCACAACAATCTTCAAGCCAAGCAGGCGTTGGGGGGAAAAAAGAAAAGAAAAATACCTACACATGCTCCCGTGTCTTTGTCGCATTCGACTGCCAAGTCGCCCACTGCATGGCCGAACTTCCGTCCCGTAAATAAGGACGACGTGGCATACCGTGGACAACAACATGGTATGCACCGCCTTAGGTTTTAATGCTGTCTTGTCATAATGATGCACAGTTTCCAGAGAAGGAAAAAAGGGACACAAAAAAGTGGGGCGAGCGTGGCTTGTTTAGTTCAAGGGTGTCGCCAAATAAGGAGAAAGGTTGGCAGTCCCATGAAGAACAATGGGAGGAAAGCTGATCGTCAGCCAATAAGAGACAATGTGCGATTCAACAAAATGTATGTTTTACAGACAATTCCCATGTGTCTAGTAATGCGCCACGTGTAGCAACTTCATTGCGTAACGCGATTGTGCCGATTCTGGTGACCCCCTATACCTAAGATAGGTTTTAGTAGAGCCAGAGTAGCGACACGTGCTCAGTAGATGTGGAAATTAAGTAGTTCATATATATGGAACGAAGGTCCTGGTGGCACTTGATGAAACTGATAACAAAATTTAACCATACGACCGATTGGGAGCTACAATGGTTTCTAAAGAGGTTACAATCGGAAACGTGATCACGATTAAAAAAGAAATCAGGCCTCTTTCAGAAATTTTCGCGAAATATCCCATCCAATAAGATTCCAAAGCGGTCGCACAGACTCCTCAGGAAGAGTGTTCCAAGTTCAGATAACTCTTACACTGAAAAAGCCCTTCCTGCAATCCAGCCTTGCAGACTGGACAACCAGCTTAAGCGAATGGCCTTTAGTGGCCAAGACGGGGGTAGGGATCGAAATGGCAGATCAACTGGCATAAAGTCACGAACAATTTTGAAGGTCAGAATAAGATCTGCACGTAGCCTGCGTAATACCAGTGGCTCGAGTCCAATACGGGATAACTTGATGTCTCCTGGCTTCTTTGCTTCATAACGATTTGTTGTCAGAAAGGTTGTTAAAGCGTGTGAAAAGGGACACATGACGGGTTCAATCGTTGTAGCTAGATATCACTAGGCTTATTGGCCATAATCACTGAGGAGGAAATGTAGTGTTTTAAAAGAATTACTCAAATAAAACTGGCATGCTCAAAGCATGTCTAGCCTGTATATTTCAGCCTGGGCATGCCATAAGTACCATCCTGGAAGAAAGAGGATATCACAACTTGAAAACGATGCAATATTACAACTGTGGTTATAAGCTAATCTGTGTTCGGGTATACTGAAAACTGAGTTGGTTGACCAAGGAAATTTAGTATAATAATAATAATAGCCCCTATGCTGTTTGAAGCTGCAGATTATATGGTACGGTTAAAATGTGTTTCGGAAAAATTAAAATTGTGCAAGAACTGCCTTTAAATTTCGCTTTTTCATCAGGATAGTATAATGATAAAGTTTATAAATTGAATTACTGCTATTTGAAAACAGGTAGAAAACGTTTGTGGCATTCGTTTATAGAATAATAAAACCATCCAAATGTTATTGTTGTTGGTCAAAATCGGTAAGTACTACAACTTATTTTTAGCAATTGGGTAGTAAAGTGAAAGTGCATGATAAAACAGAATAAACACAGGTTTAAAGGCATCTTGTCACTAAAAGCATAAACACGGGTTTAAAGGCATCCTGCCACTAAAAGC
>JAHWFP010156660.1:0-12323 GCA_023313725.1 Lithobius niger
TCTGTCCTCTCCTGGTTCTGAAGGGTGCTAAGTAGAAAAGTTGGACTTAGAAAAAGTTGGGTCGTCAGTTTTTTGTGGACCACCGTGTATTTCTGTAAAAGGCACATCTGGTGGAAGAGTCTCTTTCAAATGAGCTAAGAACCAGCTTTCTAGGACAAATTGTTTAGTCTATAGAGACCATTGTATAAACATGTCTAAAGTCTAGATCTCCACTGTAACAAACCATAAATTAACAAAAGTTGGACACGTGTTGGCCAACTCCCACAAACTTTGTACACCAAATTTCAGTGAAAAATGTTGTAAGACGGCGGAGAAATTTAACATCGAAATGTTAACTTTAACATGGGAGACCGAGGTCAAACCTTGAGACTCTATACCTTAACATGGAAAATCGAAACCAAATACGAAAGTGCTGCCATTACATTGTGGTACGGTACATGGTTTCTATCCACCATAAAATAGTTGTGCGGTACATTTAATTACTATTACGTTATGCTTTAACGTCCAGGATTCGACATGTAAAAGAAAATTAAATACGAAAGCAATAAAAGTAGCTACAAATGTATAATTACGACTCATCTGATTTGTGTTGCCAAGTAGCCTACACAAAAATCTTAAGTTACCAGAAAAATCAGAACCTTACAATTAAAACAATGTATTATTTATCAATCGTTCATGCTGCTTAAGGGTTAGAGAATTGTATCTAGAAGAATAACAGTCTAGTTGAAATAGACAGGTCAACTAAAAGAAAACACATTTCCGCCGAAACAACCTGGGAATGTAGAAACAGGCTCACAGGTTCGATACAGGCTCACCCTCCGCACGAAATTAAATGGAGTTACTTTTGTCACTAGAACCCTGTAACAAAAATTTATTATATTTATTACCTTTTTAGGATGCTTGCTTCGTCAAAATACTATTCCGGGCTAAACATTCGGTTATTAGTAAATTACTGTCTTGTCTGAGAAACGAGTATCATGCTAAAACCGCACAATAACATTGTGATGAGTTCTGCAGCAGTACGCGCTAAACCATAAAATGCGATATACAAAAAAAAAAGAAGAACATTTCTTATGTTCCGGTATAACGGTGTAGCAAATTACATTACTGCTTACACAGTTTGGGTGATCTAGCTGTGTGACTATATTTCTTTACAAAATAATTTAATAAACATGCTTCATGCGAGAATGACTTGCTGACGAGGTAAGGCACTCAGTCCTAATCCTTTTCGTAATTTTAAAAAGGATCCCTACGAAGCGCCAATATTTTTGAATGAGTATCATCTTTTTGCTGCTATTTAGTTGGAACCGAACGGAAAAAGGTCGATCTTCTGCGTTACGTTCCTTCTCCTTGGTGCTGCAGTGTGTTACGAAAACGGACGAGAATCGGCGAACATTTTAGCTGTAGAAAAACCATCCGGAAGTGAACGCACACATTAAAGCAGACATCAGGAAGGAACAAAAAATGAGCGGAAAGAGGTAACTAATCCAAACTGACAACTTCTCTGTTAATTTATTTAAACAAAATACTTTAACGAGGCTGTAATATTCCTGTAAACCTCATAAAGCTCCTATTTAAAAAAAAAATCCTTCATTTCTTTTTTTGTTGATGTTGTAGTCGATTGGGAGCCCTGGAAGAGCTCCGAAAAATACTTCCAGGACTTCAGATCACAGAAAATTTCATATTCATTTCTTCTTTAATATCTTCGTCACATTAAGAGTTTTAGTTTTTTCCACTGACACACAATATTAACAAAATGGAAACGTAAACAAGTGCGAGGCAAAGCTAATTTAAAAGTCAGGAAAAACAGTTATGAAAAACAAACATTAATAATTAAAAATCAGGAGACCGTGCTTGTGCAGAAATTCTTTGCGAGAGAATTAAAGTTAAAAAGTAATTAAACGTAGCCCAACACGCAAAGGAATTTATCGGATTAATAATTTGAGGAGAGAAATGAAGTAGGGAGTGGGAGAAAGCTTTGGAATGATTAATGACTGCAGCGTGTAGAGTCCACAAACGCCGAGAAATGAACCACCAACGAGCTAATACGGATCAGTCTAATCCCTTCCCGTCATCTCAAGTTGCAAACTACAGTCGGCTTAATAGTCCTCTCCTGTGCCATACGTCTTCTCTCATTGGATAAAAAAAATAGCAGTGTATACTCATGGTGTTGGTGTATGGCTCTTCAGTGGTCGTCAACCATTAATTAATTACACTACACACGCCCGGTTTTAGGTACTGTTTTGTGTGTCAAGTTTTTTAGTAACTCGTTAAAATCTGATTAATTTCCTTGAATAATGATAGCATTGGTGTGTTTATGACGTATGATTAATTTTTATATTTAAGAGTCAAATCCCCGGAACCTCTTGCTCTATTTTATTGATTTGTAAACTTAAATCCGCGAATGGGGGGGGGGGGGAGGGATTGAGGCTTAATTGCGCGTCGACAGCTTGGTCATTATTGCCAACCTTTCATTTCTTTTTTTCCCCCCGCGAATAGGTTATAGAATGAATATGGAAAATGAAACTAATCAAACAATGGATTGAAAAGGTATCGTGCAGACATACAGATAAATAGAAGGCCTTTAACAGAAGCCTGCAGTAAAATTAGCCGTGTCAGCACTTATAGCGCAACACTTTCAATTCAGGGTTTTAGTTGCTTTCATTAATGCACATCAACACCTCTCCCTATATAACATTCATATTTCGTGGCGCATTTTTTATCAGAACTAAAAAGTTATCAGAACTAAGTGTTGTAAAATTTCAATTTTTAAAAAGATAAAAAAGTGAACCTTTGAAAAAATGGCCACGAATGCGCTGCAAAATATCATGGTTATATTGGTTGTATGACTGTATAGTTGATATGTACTAACGAAGGTCAATAAAACTTGAATTGAAAGTGTTGTGTTTAATGCACTGATGTGACTAATTTTGCTGCAAAAATGGTGTACATAACAGTAAATATCAGCATATGAACAGCTCATTTGTGCTACTTTGCATCATGCATCACTAAAATTTCCGCCCAAATCGACGATAAAAAAAAACAATGAAGTTTCAATAGCCAAAAAAATGTTTTCACACAATTAAAAAATGTTTAAAGCTTTAGCATAGAACAGTGAACCTAAATGGGTGGAATAGGAAAAATGTTACATTATTTTGTAGCTCACGAATGTGTTACCTTGCTAAAATTACGCAAACATGACCTCAATTCACTCGATTTAATCTTTTCTTTTTAAACATCGGTTAAAAGAGACACGTCAAATACAATTAAACACGGTGAAGTTTTGGATAATGGTCACTACCCTCGTCAAACCGTCTACGAAACTGGATGGTATTTCTGTGTAATGTACGCGTAACCATGAAATGAAAAAAAAATCTTTAGTTCAGAGTAATGTCTGCATTACCATGACGTGAAAAACATCATTTATTCTGAGCAATGAATATATTAATAAACAAAAACGGAACGTTAAATGTTTAGAGTAAGGATCTAAAAGTCAAAACCTAGAAGGAACACGGACAAGCTTTGACAGTTAGGGTCTAGGTGTAAAATTTTGTCAGTAAGAGGCTGGAAAGCATTAGACCCTTACTACCCGGTGGTTAGATTAGTTCTAGTCTCTTCGGACTGAACGTGTGTATGAACGGTTGTAGCAGGTTTTCTTTGTTCTTAGAATATTGTTTTTGAACTTTAATAACACAATTTTCTTGTGAAGTTTGGCATTTTGTCTTTTGATGCTTTAGAATTTTTATTATATTTCGTAGATTTATGGTAGAGGATTACCATAATGCTGTTTGCTACGAATATGCTGGCATGTTACTAAATTGAAAAATAATTTTCAACGTAAAGCAAAGCAGGAAACGTATAACCATACTACCACTTGATCATCACATGGGTCATTGTAGGATGATTTCCAGTTTTTCATGAAAATGTATTTATTGCTGACCACCGGGTAGTAAGGGTCTAATGCTTTCCAGCCTCTTACTGAAAAAATTTTACACCTAGACCCTAACTGTCAAAGCTTGTCCGTGTTCCTTCTAGGTTTTGACTTTTAGATCCTTACTCTAAACATTTAACGTTCCGTTTTTGTTTATTAATTCGTGTTACTTTTAGAATTGCAGCTAAACTGTAAAACAGTGCAGTTGGCGGTCACAGCTGATAGTTTAACACAAGAGACCCTAGGCTGACCCTCACTAATCTAGCTATCGCCAATGTTAACAATAGAAACAAATCCTTTAATCTTCAGTCTATGTCTCGCAGCTGATGTTTGCTAATTGGTATTGTTGCATAATAACAATGTTTAAAACAATGTAAAACAATCAATCTGGTGGTTTAGAGCTCCGTAACCCCTGAACCACTTGACCAATTAGAAAAGGCCTTATGAAAAGGGCACATCTACAGAGCAATACCTGTAAAATGAGCTAAGAACCAGCTTTGTAGGACAAATGGTTTGACCTGTAGAGAGGACAGACGAAAGTATCCCCAGAACAACAACAACAAGAAGAAGCTGAACAAGAAGTTGTCTATTTGGCCCTTGTCTGCATCTCGGGTTTGGCTGGACCGAATTTCACAATTTTTGGACTGCAGACAGGCCTTTACTAGTCAAGGCTAGATTCCAAATTTGGTTTAAATATGTTTACTTTTGACGGAGTTATAAGCTCTCAAAGTTGAGAGTTTAACACAGAGGTCCTAGGTCGACCCTTACTAACACTGGCTATCGCCAGTGTTAATAACCATGAAGTGAAAAAACATTGTTAGTATTGAGTAATGTCGACATAGCATTGAAGGGAATATGCTTGCATAATGTATAGAGCCAAAAAAAAAAAAAAAAATGTAACTCTAGGGTGAAACTAGAGTTTTTCCTGGTTTAACTCTTTGAAAAACAGGATTAAAGATAAACCAAATGAAAAAAACCGGAAATTTAGAGACGGAAAGCCAAACGGGTTAACGTTATTCTAAATAAATTATAGATGCCAACCTTATTTCAATTGCAGTTTAGACTTAAATTTCAAACTCGTTGACCGGTGAAATGAACCCAAGTTAATATGACGATGTCACCATGGCTGAAAGAGAGGCTGGCCTTTGGTTACAACAGTCCTTGTTTCTATTCTTTTCTTAGGCAGCCTGACATTTAATGCCAAAAAGCAACGGTAATATGTTAGAATCTGTATTTATTTTAAAAAAACAAAAAAAACTGACTTTTGCTTGGGATGGGGAGGTAGGCAATTTTGCTAAAAAAAATTCCTAGGATTTTTTACGTGTTACAGTCGACATGAACACGAGCACATTTCATAGACCTCACTCTTCCAGAAAGTACAATGATGGAATGAAGCCAAGCTCGAAATCGGAATTTACGGCACCCTAACAGGGCAACCGGATGCCCTGTCCACAAACGGATGTACATCACAGAACAGATATGGCAGTTAATATTATTGCAAGTAACCATTTCTCATTTAAGATACTTCAGTTTATTAGCTTTTATACCAAATTTAATTTAGAGCCAGTTTTAAATTATAAATCCTTCCGTTATCCTACTTTTGTCTACCTCCCCATCCAGGTATTTTTGAAGTTTCATTCGATTTAGGCGCAAATCCCTGTCATGTAAAGGAGGAAGAGAGTTGGTTTTCTGCTGTACGCGAAGGCATTGCAGTGAAGTAGCAAACGTGAAAGAGATGTGAAGGGGCAGCAAAAGGAAAGAAGTAACTCCAATGCCGAGTGGTGACAAAAATAGCGAATATCTGCGATTTTTTTTTAGTTCAGCGGGGAATTAAAAATGTATGACTTTGAAAGAGGTTCTCATTGTTACCTATACTTTGTCATTGGTTCGATAAAATGTGTTAACGAGTCCAACGACTGTCTAACGAATTAAAACTGACTTGTGGCAATAAACAACACTAACGAATTAGAGACTGTCTTGGGTGAATACATAATATCTAAGAAGAAAGAAGAAAAGACAGAAAAGTTACCAGAACTAAGTGACGTAAAACTTTAACTTTTAAAAGGATTTAAAATTGAACCTTAAATCGATATATTACGAATGCGCCGCAAAATATCATGGTTACAGTGGATGTATGACTGTATCAATCCTTATGTAAGCCTCAGCATGAACTTCCATGTTAAACGTCAAACTTTGAACTTCTATAGTCTCGCCCAGAATTGACATAGACTAACGAAATTCGGTATTTGGGGTCGTGTCGTAACTATTTCACCACATTACAAATTTTAATGACAACAATCAAACCGTTCGGCGTCCACAGCATGGCCATTTCTTGTTGCTGTTGTTCTTGTTGTTGTTGTTGGAACTCCTTACCCTCACCTGGAGACCAAACCACTGAACCGATTTTCAAGTTCTATAGCTTAAAACGTAGGTATGGACAAGGCCTAGGGCCTTTCGCATGCTATTTTAACGTGACTACAATATTCTTGACACGGAAAGCCAAATGGGCTAAAACTTTTGCTCACACCTAGAGATCGAACCAATGTACCGATTTTCAATTTGTATAGCTTAAAATGTAGGTATTAACACCGACCAGGGCCTTTTGAACAAGATTTTGATGTGACTGCAGTATTCTCGTCGGCAGAGCACTGGGCAGAAATCATTAATGTTGCTGTTGGGACTCTTTGTCCTCACCTGGAGATCGAACCACAGAACCAATTTTCAAGTTCTATAGCTTAAAACGTAGGTATGGACAAGGCCTAGGGCCTTTCGCAGGCTATTTTAACGTAACTACAATATTCTTGACACGGAAAGCCAAATGGGCTAAAACTTTTGCTCCCACCTAGAGATCGAACCAATGAACCGATTTTCAATTTGTATAGCTTAAAATGTAGGTATTAACACCGACCAGGGCCTTTTGAACCCGATTTTGGTGTGACTGCAGTATTCTCGTCGGCAGAGCACTGGGCAGAAATCATTAATGTTGCTGTTGGGACTCTTTGTCCTCGCCTGGAGATCGAACCACGGAACCGATTTTCAAGTTCTATAGCTTAAAACGTATGTATGGACAAGGCATATAACCTTTCGCATGCTATTTTAACGTAACTACATTATTCTTGACACTCTTATAACAGTTATTTTAAGGTGATTACAGTGTTCTTTTCTGTGTTATTCTTGCTAAAACAAGTAAATAAATAAGGGATATTAGTATTAAAAACAAGTATTAGTTGTAAAACAAGCTGGAGCTTCTTTTACACGTATTACTGCGACGCTGATGGCTTACATGTCTTTTTCTAATATCTGTTCCTTTAGGGCTTAAGTTTTTCAAGGCTTACATCCGTATTTTATACGCTTAAGCGTTTTTTAATACTAATAGTTGACATGTACTAACAAAGGTCTATGAAACTTGAATGAAAGTGTTGAAAGTGTTGTGTTGAACGCAATGACGTGGTTAATTTTACTGCAGAAATCGTGTAGATCGTGTAGGCATGGGGATCTGAGTGTAAGTGATGGCCACTATAGGGGTGCGCTTGTTCCTGGAAACCTTCCCGCATTGAGCAATAGCTGGGAGTGATTGCAAAGATAGTGTAGTCGATCATTTAAAACTCGTTTTGTATAAAAACGGAGCTTGGTATGGTAAATATAACCAACGTGGGATGCAGATAATATGCCATTTAAAATGATGAACCGATTTCTACAAGGAAGATGAAATGTGAAGATTTCTTCCAATGTTTTACTTTTGGCTGCAGTTGCAAAGCTGTACCGTATAAAGTATGTCACTGTTGGTGGGAAATGATGCTTGGTGATGGGTCGACCTATGAATATTCTGTTGGTGCTAATGTTTCTGAATTACCTTCAATATCAGATAGGATTCCCACTCTTTTTTTTAATCAACTCTTAAATAATAGAGAACTGTGATCATTAGTATCACGGTGAGTCAGATTTTCCACATTTTTTTTATTATACCGAGAAAATAAAAGATTTTAAAATGCTTTTGTTCTTACTCTTGGTGAGGAAACAAAGGAATGCACGGAGGGGAGGGGTGAGCGAAAGTACGAAATACAACTTAAAGTACAGTTAAAATGAATCGAAAATAAATTTTACAATTTAGTAGTGTGCGTAATAGACTTAAAGAAAGATGTCGGGTAATTTTTTTCCCGATAAGTTCAAAGAAAGATGATGGAGGAAGAGCTTTCATATCGTTTCCAGTATGTCTGATGAAAACTTTCTTGCCTTAGCCTACCAAAAAAAAAAAAAAAATTATCGTGTACAGTTACTTATTTTTATTTAGAGTAAAAAAGTTAAGTCCTTTAATAGGTTGATCTCGACTCGGTTCAACCGTTAAACCATTAATTTGTTTGTACCTTTGTTTTTAGATCATAATATAGTCATTATTAAGCTTAAAACCAGACGAATATAGTGTGGCTATTATTAGTTTTGCAGTACAAACACGCGATATTTTGAATCAGTTTAAATTGTAAGTTTTGAATCTGGAAAATAAAGATATGTCAACTGCCCCGACCTGAACTCGAATTCAGGACTTTCCGCATTAGTTTATTAGTAAACGAGTTAAAAACTGTCCTGCGTGAAAACGAGGCACTAACCTGGAAGTGAAAGAAAAGACAATACCCCGCCTTTAATTGGAATCCAGGATTTTCCAAATTAGTGTATTAGTAAACGAATAAAAGGCTGTCATGTGTGAATACAAGATACACTAATGCAAAAAAGAAAAGATACCTGCCCCGACTAAAACTCGAATCCAGGACTTTCCACATTAGTGTTTTAGTGTACAGTGTATTTTCAAAGTTATAATGCTTGTGTTTGCTTCGATAACAATTTACCGTATAATTTATTGTTCACTTACAAATGTGTGTTACGGGCATTTTGATCCATTTGTAGTAAGTCCGCTGAATATGTTACAATTGAATAAAAATGTGTTTACCACAAATTTATAGATGAGCACTAAATCACAAGGTAATTGGTTCACGAAGCAATCAGTAATAAAAATACTAGCCTTCTGAATATTCAATATACACGAATGAGCAAATGCACAAATACAGAAAGCCGTGGACTCCAGCCGAAGTGGGGATTCCATTATTAAGTCGGGACTTATGAAATACTGTAAAAACTGAGTAAATTTATCTTTTACACCAACGGTTCGACAATACTATTTAAAAAATCGATCATGCTCTCCGCATTCGTATTTTTAAATTGTTACATTCATCCATGGATGAATGGAACGATTGCATTTACCTGGAGTTGTACACAATGCAATGAAACAGTGTTCAAGATTCGGAAATTCGCTGATTAGATTTAATTAAACTTAGATAGATTAAGCGTATTTTCGGATTTCGTTGCGTTTCGTAAGGATTTCACGTATCGCAGGATCCAACAGTAATTCGTGTAGTCTTGTAAGTTATCCCTAAAGGCTAAACCGCAATTAACACAGGGAGCAACCCACTTGTAAATTGCAGTAATTGTATACATGCAAATTTCACTTTGGGGAAATTACGTTCGGGCCTCACTTGGGGGGGGGGGGGGGGACTGACGGTCCTACTTACAAATGCTAAGGTCGCAAAGGCAAAACCATGTATATACATGTTGTTCATCCTAAGTTTAACGAACTTCGGTTGTAACAGCAGAACAAACAAACATACAGCAAAATGTCAAATCGTCGACTAAAGAGGACCTTGCTCGCTTGGCTCACTCGGTCAAAAATAATTATGATCCTTGCACAAAATTCATCGCTGCATATGTCGCACCAGCAATTAGAGTTCATGAACATTATTACCGCGCAACACTGCGGACTGTTTAGTTTTCACACAGAAAAAAATTGTCTTGCACGAGACAAAAACGATAGCTAATTTTAAAGTCGTGGAAAAACATTCATGAAAAACACACAAAACGTGCTCCCGACTCAGCGATATTAATAATTAAAAATCAGGGAAGCGTGTATATGCAGACGCGCTTTGTTACAACAAAAATTAATTAAACGTAACCCAGCACGAGAAGAATTTATCGGATTAATAATTTGAGAGGAGAAATTAGTGGGAAGCGCAACCATCCTGGCGATGCTTGTGAATCTAATGGTGTCCACATGCATTGCGAAAAAAAATACCCTATGACGTAATATGGAGCATATGATACAATTTACAAATACTTGAAAGAATAAAATCAAGACAGAAACAGCTCACGTGAAATCAAAAATTAGCTCGAGTTTACCCAAATTCATTTTCAAGACCATAATAAAATACTTGGTTGGCAAAGGTCACATTTAAAATAGAAAATCTCGAATATCCCTCAATGGCAGACGAAATTTAGAACAAAACCGAACATCAACTAAAGGAACGTCAAATCTTAAAATGTAAAATAAGAGAGTCCTCGACAGTGCAGTAGGATACAATAGGCCGAAGTGAGGTACCTTACATCGAATTGCGCGGCTTTACATAGGCCTCAGAAACAGCAGAGACAGGAAGCGAGTATCAAAGAACAACAACTCTTTGAGTGGAGATGCGGCAGTGCGTTTTCAGCTTGGAGATGCTCCCGGGAAGTTTGAGCTGATGAACTCTGGTAGGGCGAGCAATCCGGTGAAAAAAGAAAGGCTGTGAATGTCCAGTTATTGATGATTAAGCTGGTAGAATAGAATAGACGTTGTAGGCCAGTAAGGTACATTTACTTCTTGAAGGCCCGAGCGGCAGATGTTAAGTGGCAGGAACCACCATCATAAACAGTTGGGTTTTTTTGCCACATGAGGGAGGAGACCGGAGTACCCGGAGGAAACCCTCGTACAACGGGCGGAAAACAACCGGAGAAAAAACCCGTACATATACACTTTCCTTCCCAGGGTCGAACCCAGGTCTGTAGGAAGCCAGAGACGTACAACTGGGACCAAGACGCCTATCGAATCTGACGTCCCAGTGCTCGCAGCTACCCGTGCACCCGCGGTAGGCGAGGATGGTATAATATCCGGATAGTCTGGACTTAATTGAACGGATGTCCAGGCGACGGAGGTATTCAGTATACGGCAGATCTCGAATAGGTTTATACCACCTGGTGAGACCTCTATGGCATACGTCTAGGCAGTTTGTGGCAGAATCATAATATGGACGACAAAATCTGCGAAGCAATATTCGAGGACGGGCCTAAGGAAGACAAAAAGACACAGGAAAATGCCAAATAGTTGAATAAAATATGACCTGACTCGTTTCACATGCCAATTAGACAGACGACACTAAAATTTGCGCCCTTAATAATGGTTTATCGAATCTTGGCTAATTTCAGATTATAATTTTTATTGTTGGGGAGTTACCTTTACAATATTAGAGTATGTGTTTTAGAACCTCAGCGTGATTTTGAAACCAACAATATATATATGCTAATACTTCGCTGCAGTGGTATTATTTTGAAGCCACTGTTGGTTTCAAAATCACGCTGAGGTTCTAAAACACATACTGTAATATTGTAAAGGCAACACCCCAACAATAAAAATTATAATCTGAATCTAGCCAAGATAAAATAAACCCTTATTAAGATCCTAAATCTTACTGTCTTTTGTCTAGCTGGCATATATACTATATATGTATATGCAAAAGGGAAGACACATACACATGCTTCTGGTTTGTGTATTTTGCATTTGTAATGAGGGAGCATCACAACATCATCCGCATTAATTACTCTTTGCTGTACCATTCCCCTACTACTCTTTATCTGCATATATTTCATGCTGTCCTCTTTTTAGGCTTGCAGTCAGCGAACCCCTGGGTCCTTGCCAGTTCTGTTCCTCCATCAACAAATTATTTTATTATTATTATTATTATTATTGTTATAACACATTATTTTATTGTCCCCCTGTCTCGAACTTATTCTTTCAACACTACAAAAAAAAAAACTGGTTCTGGTAAATTTGATGGCAGATTGCATCAACCGGATGTAATTATGCTGAAGAAAAGATTCCTTTTAAATTGTCCAGTGAAGCTTTGTTTGCGGCGGGTAGGACATAAAAACAAGGGAAAATGAATTATTAAAGATACATGGGGATGGTTGGGCAAATCAATAATTTGGCCCTGAAGCAAGAAATTAATGAATTCTAAGCAAGATAGAAAAAGTGCACAAACAATGACGAGGCAACATAGTTGATTCAGGAAGCAAAATCAATGAGCAATTAATTAGATGTTCATACCGAAAATTGACTCTGCCAATGTGAACTGAAAAGGTCCTTTTGTCTGGTATGAAAAGTGCAATGAAACGCAATGCCGACTTTAAAGAAAGCCTGCAGCTTTCAACTTTTTGGCTCTGCAGATAACGAATCAGTAGCAATGACAGTTCAGAAGTCACTGGAAAATTGCTGTTTATTCTGCATGAATTTTTATAACGTGGTTACGATTTTCACGAC
>JAHWFP010156667.1:0-11334 GCA_023313725.1 Lithobius niger
GCCCTGAAAATAAAGGTCAATTTTGGCACTTTTCTAACATCTGCTGCTCTTAAAATAAAGAGCAGTTTCGACAATGTGAATATGCAAAACGCAAAAAAAGAACAAATTAGAATTCGAATTTACACAATTAAATACGTTTATTTTTTTTTTTTAAGTTTTGTTTGATTTTCCTTTTAATAGATGGAGCTGATTTGTCTGCCTGACTTTTTCTTTCCATCCAAGGGGCACAAATTAACTTGTAAGTGTTATAACTCATTCGTTTCTTACTTGACTTTTTTTCCAGTATATTAAACCTTTGCCTTCATAAGGATTAACAAATAAAATTTGTTTAAGATACTGGTAAATCGAGGTGAAATTGGTTTGTAGATAAAAACAATGACGGATGATTCAGTGTATTCTGTTAGCACGAACATTGTAAAAAATGTAAAATATTGGGGTAAAAAACTTTTTAATTGTGTAAATCATCTTCTAACCAATTAATTTCATTCTTTTTGCATTTGGAGTGAGAAATAAAAACAAGAATTGAGATGCACCTAGAGTAGATGATGTTCTGTAGGAAGGAGGGGTAGAGCTGCAGTTTAACAAGCACCGCTGGCTAGTTGATGGCTAAAATTAGTTTGCTGACTATAATACCAACCACAGGGTTGGATTTTTGCCGACAAACACAGCTTTTTGCCGGAACAGTGGCAAAAACATGGTGTTATTTTTAGAGTTATTACCGGCTATAACTGGCAAAAACCAGCAGTGAAGCCACTTCACACTCTTATTTTCACAGTAAACGATTTTCTTCTCACAATATCTGTGCAAATTTTCGACAGTCAGTTGCATAAATGTGCATAGATATTGTGAGAAGAATGTCTTTTGCTGTGAAAATAAGCGTGTGAAAAATAAATAAGAAGGTAATATGAATTTTAAAAGTAAACGTAAATCCGACGTTTTCAAGGGGAGTTTTTATAATTTGCCAATATTTGACATAATTGTAGGGCACACTTTTTTTTATTTGATTCAAGTAGAATTTTGCCATATTTTGGCTGAAAGGGCAAAAACATTTTGCCAGGACGGTTAAAAAAACATGGTAAAAACCGGTTTTAACCACTTGGTAGCAAAAACCTGCCAACCCTGGAACCATCCATAGGGCCCACTTGACAGAATTGATGCTGCGGCTTATTTCCTTGTGGATATTTTGGTAGCCTTACTACGGATTTGTGGGAGCAAGAAGTCTATAACACTAGAGCCAGAGTTCAAGTTTGTGGAAACCTAGGTTGGAAAGTCTTAGATTTCATTACATTCGTGGTATATAGACTACAACCTGCTTCCGTTTCAGTCACGACTGCTGATATTCTTGTATTTTTCAAATTTTGTGATTTGTTAGTCATTCTGTATTCAGCAACTTCAGAAACATTTAGTGGCAATACACATTTCGTGTTTGGCGACTCGAAATCGAAAAGCGGCGAAGATAACCAATCATTTCAGTGGTTAGTGTCAAATAATGACAAATTTTATTCTGAATCTTTAATGATTCATAACATGCTGGCATTTGATGGGTCATGTGGTCATCTCTACCGAAGTCGATACGTAGAAAATGAAAAAAAAAAACCAACCATAGCCAAAATCTAATCAGCACCATAGAGTTCCACAATGACTGACTGGCCGACTCGTAATGTTAACGTGAAAATCGTCCTTTTTAAAAATTATGAAGTGGATGCAGTTTTTGTAGTACAACAATTCTACAGGTAGAATTCTACTCCCACCATATCGTGAAAAAAAAAACTATTTTTTTTTTGAAAAACCCAATCCACATTGGTTTTATTGATTGAGCTTTTTTTGGTTTTATCCATGTTTTTTTTGGGCTGTATTGAGTTTTTTGGGCTCTTAACTTTGGCGTCGTTTTAATATGCGAGTATTCATTTGTTAGGCTATGTTAAACCATAGATTGGAAAGTTAAGTATGTAATTCACTATATTAATTAGTTAATTGTTGTGCGACTCTGCTATAGTTTGTTTCATGTCTAGTTTGCAGACTACTGACCTGCTTGAGGTCAAGTGTTATTCCCAGGATTGTGAAAAACCTGGGTATTTTTTTTTAAATCCAAGCCGGGCGGGCTTTTTTTTTTGTTTTTTTTTTTCAGGCTTTATTGGGTTTCATCAAGTCAAATTGCTGTTTGTTAAAGTTTTTTGATGTTTGCTGAATTTTTTTGAACGTTTATGCATTCAGCTGTGTTCAACTCTCCTTATGATTAACAACTTTAAAAGTTCACTAAGCAAATGTGATTATTAACATTCCTTCCACCCCTCTATAGTCTAAACTGTGGCATTCCCTTCTAAACTCAGCAACTTTCTCATGTTTTTTTTGTAAAAAAAAACCCACTGGGTTGGAGTAAATCACAAAAACCCTGATTATTCCACTGCCTTAAAAGAAGCACACGTGGAGGTCATAAGTAATAACTATTGTGCGAGGGTCGGGGTGGGCCATTTTTTTTTTAAACAATCTTAAGCAAAATCGCATTAGCAAATGCACGTCAAAATTTGAAAATAATTTCAAGAATTTCAAGACTTTTGAAATTACCCAATAAGCTTTTGCAGAGGAGTCGTTTCTTTTGGTGGCAGCAGGGCCATTGTCGTGTCTAACTGATTCCCTGAAAACAATTTGTGGAATAAATTAATAGTACAATAAGCTAAGATAAGGTGAACTGATGGTTAGCGTAATTATCTCGTGTCCCAGAGGTCCCGGGTTCAATCCTGACCTCAGCTACCCCAGGTATTTTCAGGAAGAGAAATGCCCTGTGTTGCCTGGTGCTCGTGTCGATTGTGGCATATAAAAGATCCTAGGAATTGCTGATTGGAATTAACTAGCAGTATTGTCCCACTTGCATTCCGGCACCATGCTTCAGCTGAAAGCATGTAAGACCTCCAATATAAGCTAAGGTCGACACAGGATGTGCGACAGTAGGTCTTTATAAGAATTGAAGAATATTATTACATCTGCTGCAGCAAATGATAAAGCTGACAAGGGTATTAACAATGCTGATGATACGCCATCTAACTCATTTAACGTTGTTAAAATCGGGACTTGTTAGTCGCCGTAAGAGAAAGCTGTCAAACCAAATTGCTTAATGGGCCGCAGTCCAAGCAAAAAAAAAAAATTCGTTTTCCATTATCGGCAGACTCGGAGCTATTTTTGACCTACACTGGAAAGCGGCTTATGTCTGCTAGAACAGTTCGTCCGCTCTTAATAGAATGCACATAAAAATAAAAACTAGGTTTTTAGGTGCATTGAACCAAGTCTGCAGGGGTCAAAAATTGCAACAAAATTGAAATCGAACCAAAAGCATTTCGTACTGGGTCTCGGTGACATCAGAAACGAAAGATGGCCTATTGTTGTTGTTTTGTTTTTTTAAATCTGATTAACCCACCCATGGTAACCACTACGACGGCTTTGTGAAAGTCCTGGCAGTCAAGCGCAGACGAGTGAGAATGCCAAAAGGACACGAGATCGGATCGCGGCTCGGCTCTCTCCTGCCTGTATACACACAGGAATCTAAAAAAAGACTCACACATGATTCATGGCGGTTCTGATAAAGTTGATAGTCGTAGTGTGTTTCAAATTTTCAATTACCTAGACTTACTTTAGGGAAACATAGGCTGCACCCCCTGCAGCAGAATCAACACAACACGGATAGTAGAACCCGCTGCAGACAAATTTTGCCCGAAATCGTACCGTTTCCACAATTTTTGATTGATTCTGACATTCCAAAATACCATTTTAATCATCTCTATTACACTTTTTCATCGGTGGAAGAGCCAAATCAATAAGCTAAAGCACTAAGAAGGTATTTTGCGAAAACCAGTAACTCATTTACAATAACGTACGACCTTTAGCCCATACCACCAAGGACAAAGAAACATAGCTAATAATCTCACCGCGCACTATGTTAAAGGCGCCTGTTCACCATTTTGATAGCGTTATCCATATTCTAAACACAACATCCACGTTCCAGATTGTCCGTCATCCAATAGGCTGATGTGGATCACTTGATCTCGTTTTAGTTATTGGAAATCACGGCGCTGCTGCGATAGCGTTGTTCCATTTTTAATTTACCGCTATTTTCTTTATATTGCTCGGAGATTCTATGGTGCTGCATCTAGGAGTTGGAAATGCGCCTTTAAGTTGTGGTGGGAACCCCGAACATTATGAGCAAGCACATCCCAGTGGTTGTAGTGGTCGGCTACCAGCCAAGTCGAACGCCAGATCAAATCCCACGACAGCGTAAGGTACACATTTGAAAAAAAAAGTAAGTAAAAAAGTCATTTGATGATGTGGAAAAGACACACATGTTGGCAGGAGCAACACAGATAAACGATAAACAGATTTTCTGCAGTTTTTTTTCCGACCTTGGTAGCTGGTAGGCTATGTGACGCCGACCTGACCGCTACCAGTAGCATTCGTATCTGCAGAGTAAAGGCATTATTTAATGATATTATTTTTTTTGTGCTAATCCAGTAAAAAAGTTAGTCTTCAGAGGAGGGCATTCTTAGGGCATTGTTACATATCACATTACCAAAGGTGGGGTAAGGCTTGGGATGTATACTTAATATCTAGATTGAGAAGATGTTTTTTTCCCTGCCTGCTAAGCAGTACAGCATGACGGCAATCTATTGGAGAGTCCCATAGGTACATAGGTCCGAGACGCAATTTGATATTGTGTCCTCTTAGTTTAGGTTCCCAGAAAGCCTCACAATGTGTCGCTTTCATTCCTGCGTGAGATGTTCGAACGGTAGTAGTCGTCAAGAGTGAGAAGAGTACCTGGGACAACCATATTAGGTCAAATGTGAGAGATAATTTTCACCTAGGGCATGCAGGGTGATCAGAAAATCATAAGTAGAACCCCTTGCTAACAGTAGCACATCTAGGCACTTCCATGAACAAGTGTGCTCTAGGTGTGCATCTACGCCCTGTGGCCTTTAGTACCTTTCCGTCCCACCATTTTTTAGATGCCCTTTTTATTGACAAAATCTAAAGCAAAACCCACAAGGGTGAAAGAAGTTTCAGTCAATCAAAGTAATGATATCAGAGCAAAATGGCTGCCACCATTAAGTAAGGTCCACTGTCCGACTCAGTGAGGCACCCACGAAGAACAGAAAACAGCTTTATTAAATGGCAGCCACCAAGTTGTTACATCAGTTGCCAAGATAATGCCACTGACTATTGATTAAATGTTAAATGAAAAACCTGAACGTTGCTACAACCAGTAGCAATACTCAAGTTTCCCATTTAAGGTGTGAAGTAATAGTCGATGTGATTAGCTTGAAGAAACACTAAGGCTATCTGACGATTACTGTACGGAATCCATTGTTCCATGCTCCACTGTGCCATGTGCCACCATTCCATGCTCCACTGTGAACTCAGGAACTCGGGTCTGCCGTCACATATTCCATTGAAAGTGGTGCTCTTTGCCCCCACCGGTGGTGGCCCCCCCCCCCCCTTCGATAGTTGAAAAAATGTTTTCATTACGGATTGGTGAAAAAATGTAGTATGTGTATTACGAAATGTGTAATTCTTTAAAAATCCTTGCAGCATTAAATGACAAAAAAGGAAACGACCATTGTGTTTCCTGTTTTTGTTCATGGCGCAATATTTATAGCGGTCGTTAAAATATGAATGTCTTTTCTAGATGATTACAGAAATACATCGAATAACGAATTGCTGCTTTCGTGCAGCAAAGAATAACCAAGACAAACAAACTGGGAGCGTGATTGGATGAGAGCAAGACATGAATAGATAATACTAACGAGATACGGTGTTGTACAAAGTCTGCCTCATCCAAATTTGTACATTTCTCACTGTCATCCACGCTACATCCTACTCAATAGATTTTCTTTGCGATGTCTATGTTTAGGCTGTTAAAAGTAATTAAGTGGTTCTCAATAGTGGACGCATCAGATTTTGCTTATTGCATAAAACATATTTTAAGCGTAGTCTAAAAAAAATGAATTTCTGATGTGTCTACGCTTTTACCAAACACATACTGGATCTGATGACCTTATCAGCTGGGAGCTGCATTCACATAGTGCCTGGAAATAAGTCTGGGGGTGGGCGCGGGGGGGTTCAGAGGTGTGCCACAATGAAAGACTTTTATACAATGTGCAACATTTGTACTCTGAACGTGACTGAGCATTGCATTAAAGCATAGATATTAAACTCCACAACAAAACGTAGTTACTTTTAGCAGTCTTATGGTAGCTGAGAATCATTTAATTAAGTTTTAGCGCTCTTACGGGCTTTGAAGCGTCTTGGGGCCTCACCAGGTATAAACGCACCACTTTCTTCTAGCCCCAAGATGCGACCGGTTGACTACTAATCCCCCTATAGGATATTGCATGATTAGAATGCAGCCGTTTTGCATCCACGACTGCCTGTATACTTCTTCCATTCACCCCGCATTCCTTCAATGCTAAAATTGTTGTGCAATTTACCCATATAATTTAATGAAGGTAGTCGCCAAGCAATTATATGTTACCATTAAGTAAGCACCGCGCTCGAGTTGTGACTATATCAGGGTTCAGACAAAACCTCCTTAAAAATTGGAAATTTTAGAGAAAATTAAAATTGGCCAATATCTCATGAAAATTACAGGGAAAACAAGAATTATTTTTGAAAATCGGAGAAGAGATAGGGAAGGGAAAAAAAATCCAAAAATGCTTTTAGGTCTGATCTGCAATTTCCACTTAAATTTCAAAAGTTTTCGCCATGCTGATGTAGTTTGTTGTATTAATCACTCGTAATAAATAAAATTTAAGTATCTGTGATAAAAAATATTAGAAACAAAACCTGCAAGGGTGAAAGAACCTGCCAAGTTTCAGCCAATCAAAGTACTGATATCAGAACAAAAATGGCTGCCACCAATTTGCTACATCAGTTGCCAAGCTAATCCCACTGAGTATTAGATCAAAGGTTAAGTGAAAAACCTGACCATTGCTACATTCCGTAATAATGGTCAAGTTTTTCATTTAACGTCTGAAGTAATAGTTGGTGGAATTAGCTTGGCAACTGATGTAGCAACTTGGTGACAGCCATTTTTATTCTGATATAACTACTTTGATTGAATTTGAAACCTGCTGAAACTTGGCATGTTCCTTCACCCTTGTGGGTTTTGTGTCTGATATCATGTCTTTTGTATTTTTTTTGTTGCATCTTATTTTTGCCAATGCCTATTACTGGTTTAACTCTTATTTTTTTTTTTAACGGAGCGTGCGTTTTTTTAAAGCTTTTTTTATTGGCACGTTTTTTTTTAATGAATTTGTGCTAAGTTGCTTGTTTTTTTTTTTTTTTTTTTTGTTGTGTTTTGCCTTTGGAAGGACTAGTCTCTTAACAACTATTTTCGGAGAAGTTGGATTATTTTCATGCAAATTTTGACAAAAACACTAGTCACATTGTCCAGTTCACAAACTAAATTACTTGTAAAATACCTGGAAATAGTCATCGGATGGAGCTGTATGTTTGACGCGCACCCAACCGAAGCCATGGCGCCATCAGCTGAAGCTGGAAAACCAGGAAATGTCAGGGAAATTTCAGAGTTGTTAGAACCGTGTATGCAAAGTGGCCGAAACGTCTGGATAACCCTTGTGTCATACCACGTCTATTATTCTACTTACAGGAGAACCACGGAAATGCACAAAAATAAACTGTGACTCAGGGGATACATAACTATGGTAGTTTGAATGACCATGGGATTGCCCGTCAAGGTCATCACAATGCTAACTTTTGAACTACACGTCGTAGAATAGCAGTGTACATTAAGCTGCATAGACTGCAAACCAACGCGAAAGCAATATACATAATGAAATTCAGAAGAGAATTGTGAGATTTGCATGCAGTCAAAGTTAGCGGTAAAAACTGCACTGCAGTATACAAGTAGCATTCAGCAAACTTGTGTACTGTAGCGCAGTTTTTAGCACTAACTTTAGTTGCTTGTAAAGCCTACCTGTAAATTTCATGATTCTGCCCCGAATTTCATCCTTTTTTCTTGGTTTTGGCAGTGGTTTATGACTTTCTAATTTACGCTGCTATTCCACGACGTGTAGCTCAGAAGTTAGTATTAATGACGTTGAAGGGCCGTTCCAGATCATCAAATTACAATTATTATATGTCCCCGAGCCACAGTTCATTGATATGCAGTTTAGTGGTCCTCTGTACGTAGATTTGGAATAGCAGAGGGGAGCCACCGTATATATAGGAGGTGGTGTTGATTTTGGACAGTGTGGCTAGTCGGAATCTCTGTTTTAAGTCCACCATTTTGTTCAACACAGGAATGACATTCATTGGCTCTGTGAAAATCAGGTCGTAAGCACCCCGTTTTAAAATTCACAAAAACAGATTTTTAAATTCACATTTTTTAAAGGATTTTTAAATGCATACTATGGTAATTCCAGTGTCGACATTAATGCATGAATGGCACCGTTTCTTTGAGTGGTGGTTCCCTCCTTGTCGCCTGTTTGTGATTACGTCCATTCTAATCGTGGGATATTACAACTTTATATTGAAGGTTCCGCCAGACCCAGACTCCCCTAAAGCTATCAAAACCGCGATAACATCAATAAAAAAGTGCTAATGCTCTGGCGTAGCGAACCGCAATAACGTGTGAGGGTACTTCACCTTTATCTTATTAAATCCGGCAGCAGTCGGTTGTAAAATATGGATCGTAAACGCTGATGATTGGTTAAAATTTAGCTGACGTATGTAAGTAGGAAATTTTCAATGAATTTTGAGCGAGTGTTTTATCAGCGGGCCGTCGTGTGTTTTCGTTGATACCGACTACTGTTATCTAGGTCTACAAGGGCACTTGTCGTAACGAGTCGGAAGCAGGTTGCATCACACTGTTCCGCTTTGCAATATTTTCTTTCCACAGATTAGATAACGGAAGTATATTGTTTGTTGTTGTCTGATTGTTTTTTTTCTTTTCAGTGGCCCCAAGAGTGCCTGGGGCTTCACTGGCCAAAGACCAAAGAATGGAGAATCCCCATGATGGTCTCAACACGACTCTTCTACAATTGTGTGGTAAACAAATATTAATAATAAAATTGTAGTTAGCCCATTACAATGGACCTGCTTCCCCCACTTTTTATGTGTAACCGATTGTTCATAATAAAATTCAAAACTTACATTCAAAATGCAGCACCAAAATATAGTCTCTTTTTAGTTTGCATAATTTGCACATGGTTAAATTAGGTAACAAATTACTTTTACGTGTGAGTTACGAATGATACAGAAGATAAAGATGCAGTAGCTATACGCTGCTACCAAGCAGACTGGAAAAATATGACCTACCATCTTTTATGAATACACGGCAATTAGGCATAAGCAACAATGAACAGCCCACAAAACGTTGATAATTCAGATATCCGCAAATTTATCTTAGCTGGTACACGCCACCGTCAACAACTCGACAAAAGAGCCAACTTGTGGCGACCTAGTACCGATCAAAGATTCAAAACCATCTGATGATGTGGATTGTTGGATCCCGAATATTCAGGAAAAATAGATGTCCGCAGATATTCTGCGTAAGTTGTGGCATCCTGGCTCATCGGTATGGCAATCTATACAGGCTACCACTAGAAGCAAACCCTTAAGGTGGCTTATGCGCATTCACGAGGCATGTCCGGTCATGTTGAAACCTGGTTTCCCACGCATGCATGCCGGCGCTCTCAACCTAAAGGCAGCAAAACCCTCTCGCAGCAGACAGAGAGAGCCTGCATGAGGAAACATGTGCATCTTCAAGAATTCTTACAACCAACCAAGCAAGAATCAACCGTCCCTAGACATAAACAGCCAGACTTAACAAGATGTATTCGGGTGTCACTTGAGCTGCCGTAAATCATTCTAATGCGGCAGGCACAGAACAAACCGACCGAGTCTGTTACGCTGGTCTTTACGGAGAATGGCAAGTAGTGGAATTGGGAGCAGATCTAAATTCTGAGTTTAGTTGTTCACTTTTACATTACGTAACCATTGGGCGTAAAGTGCCGCAAAGCAGAAAGAAAAATGGATCAAGCGCTCCAGCTTTATCCCTTCCTTACATTCTTTCGTAAGATCTCCCGCCATAGCAACAATAGTTTATTTTGAATTAGACTGAAATTTCAGATTTGGTGTTACTACAATGAAACCCAATATAAAAGGTGTTAAACCAAACATTTTTTTGTTTGATTATGGCCTTAAGAATTCAGTCTATCCACCCTACCTCTCATAGTCTCTAGTTAGGGTTTTTTATGCTTGACAGAGACAGGGCCGTGATATACACTATGTATGGGAATCGTGTTTCCATGACTAGCACCTCGTAGTCAGAGGTGCTAGTCATGGAAGCACGATGTGATGATATTTGACACACTTTATCACGGTGTAGGTAGTGGGACTGAATGAATATTTTGCCTGCTCTGTAGCAGAATGTGGGCGGTAATGACTAGTCTTGTGAAAATGCAAGATGCTTTAACACCAGAAAAGTACTATCTTTAGTAGTTTTTTTCTCAAGTTAGTGTTCTCCTACTGTCACAAAGCCAGTCGTTAAGGCCGAGGGTCAGCTACATTATTAGTAGTTTCTTTCTCAAGTTAGTGTTCTCCTACTGTCACAAAGCCAGTCGTTAAGGCCGAGGGTCAGCTACATTTACTATATACAATGTGACTTATTATTTGCTGTTGCATCCTCAGTAGAGAGCTTCTTGCGTTTAGAGATTATTAAAAAAAAATCCAAAACTAAAAACAATTTGTCATAAGAAGGTTCTTATGCAAAATCTACCGTATCTAGGAAACCCGTCAAAGTCTGACAAATAACATTTAAAAACCACTTTTCATCAAATAGTTTTATATTCTGAACAGATAAGTTTATATGCTGGATGCCAGACACTTTGGTAGATTTTGCATGTATGGTTTAGTGGTACATGCACCAATAGAAACCCATCCTCAGAATGTATCGCCTCAATTCTATTTAGTATTTATATTTAGTATGCTATTTCTATTCTGTTTATTATATAGTTTATCGTTCTGTGTACAGAAGACATCCAGCATATAAAAATAATAATGTTAGGAAGTTATCATTGAAATAAATTATTTACCAAAGGGTACGCATAGATGAAAAATCTACCGTATCTGGTACTAGGAGACCCGAGAAAGTCTGACAAATAACATTTAAAATTTCACTTTTCGTCAGTAAGCACTGGAATAAACCTACTCCCTTTATGAGCTAGGTATTAAAAAGTAGATAGATACAAATAAAGGTGAGTTTGAAGCATACTGTCAGAAAAACTTGTGCATTTACTGTACCAGGTTATCAAGAAACTACATACT
>JAHWFP010156669.1:0-10213 GCA_023313725.1 Lithobius niger
TTGAATTGAATGTTCTTTTTTAACATCTGTGTTAGGTTTCGTTGACCAAAACTTGCCCATCAGCTTAGTGGTGGGCAGTTCCAGCTGTTTTCACTTGTAAATTACGATTCTTGAAATTTTTGCGAACCTCTAGACGCAAAAAGAATGAAAGACATGCACTGTACACTACTTTTTATACCAAAGAGGTCTCGTTTTTAGAAAAATGCTTCTCGTTTGTCCTCATAAATGGTGCTTCACGTCGCAGCTTCACCAACTAACCACGTCACACTTTCGGCCGCCAGATTTTAGGGACCGGTCATTATTATCTGGGGGGGGGGGTGTGCATGGATTACGTAGGAACCTCTCGAGTGTGGGTCATAAGGTCTTTTAGGACCGCCTGGCCGGGGGGGGGGGGGGGCATAAACAAACAAAAACACTGACCGAACTGGAGGAAAAGTGATTTTGGACCGCTAAATTGACTTTCAGCAGTCAAAATTCAATAAATGCACTATCTTCTAAGTGGCAAATCTCCCCCCCCCCCCCCAAGCACATAAATTTTTATAAGATTTTTACTTTATTTCTAGTGTCATCCAGTGAATAGTTCTTTAAAACCATTTTGTAAAAAAGTTTTGGAACAACGGGGTATTTTTCATGTTGTACATGTTGTTGTAAAGGGCGTGGACATGCTGACTCTTACATCATCTACACTTAATCTTAAACCCATAAGAAATGCTACCTTACTTTTTATGGTGGGGGGGGGGATTTCCAACCAACCCCGTACCTTGGGTGGGGGGTCATTTTCTTCAGGGTCTTGGGAGGGAGAGGATATCAAAGACTATTTGGCGGTCAAATGTTTAATTCCGTCGCTCTCCCTCCTCTCCCCCTCCCCCCCAGACATAAATAACGAACTGTCCCTAAACACAGAAAGACTTATAGAGATACATACATTGCACGTAACATTTTGTATAACTAACCAAAGACTTCTGTTTTTTTTTTTAGAAAAGTGTTTCTCTTTTTTGCTCACAGATGGCACCTGTTCAACCACCCGTATTTAGACTGAAAGAGTTTTTCTGAGGTTTTCTTCCGAAGAAGAACATGCATTTGTTTGCTACCACAAGGAGTTCCAACGTCAGTTGCCATCCGAGAACGCGAAAGATAAACGTTTTTTCTAAAACATGGCGTTCTGTGGTTAATTACACAAAAATACCATTTCTTTCCTTATGCGTTTTGGATTGCAAAAAATGGCCAAGGAACATAATTTACAAGTGTTGTGTGTTGGTTCGTATCCCCCCCCCCCTTACCCCCCCCCCCCCCCCCCAAAATAGAAAAGTTAATGTGCTTACTAGCATACTGTGTAGGCATACGGAACATCTGGCCAGCAGTCATCAACCCTCAACCCCCCACCCATAAAAATGCTACTAAGTCTTGGGTCATGCTATCAGTAGGGGACCCGGGAATAGCCGTAAAAGCCTAGTCATAAAACCATTTTTTGGTATATTTTGAAAGAAACATGAATGAGTTGGTGAAGTTATTAAGTTTATTAACTTTTACTGGATAGCTGCACTAAACAATTTTTGTTTTGTTTTAAATAGCCTGTTACGGAGTTGACTGCACTATTTAGGCTGATTTGGTAGGCAGTATAACAGGTTGCTGAAGTTCTTGAGAATTTATTCACTTTTACTAGATGGCTGCACTGAACAAAGAGATTTAATTTTTTTTTAAATAGTCAGTTACGGAGTTAACCGTACTATTTAGGCTGATTTAATAGGTGTTGTATTAGGATTAAATCTAGCATTTATGTCATAGTTCTATCTTATAAACGTTCCCTCAACTCTGTGACACAAGTCAACTCTGGTAACAGTACTCATCGTTATGGAGTTGACCATAACACAGTTAACACAATACAAAAACGGCAACACACAGCAGCACGATAGAAAAAAAAACTGCATTTAGTAGATCTGGCCACGTGGCAGACAGTGTAGCCAGACAGTGTTGTGGCAAAAATTTCTGTTTAACTAATAATTGTCTGACGAAAAGCGTCTTTTTAAGTGTACGTACACAAAAAGTTGAGTGATTTGTCAGATTTTGTCTAATAACTGCGATTTTGTCTGGTATCCTAGATACCAGGATACGATAGATGAATGCACTCTTGGCTGAATGTACATTTTTTTTATGTACAGTATTGTATTTATTTAATTGCTTAAAATCCATGTCTTTTTTTTTCTTTTATTGTTACGTTTTTAGGGGTGGGAAGAGGTGGTTGATGCTGGGTTAACACATCTTCTTCGCACAACACTCGCTAAGCCCGGCAAAGAACAAGCACCAGCACCGGGACCCATGACCATGGCTAAAGACTGCACCAGATTAAAGAAACACATTGCCCTGGTTGTCGACCGTCTTTGTAAAGGAGGTCACCTATTGGAGAGAGAAGGAAGTAGTAAAGAACGACGGAACAGTCTAGCGGCGGCTGCAGGTAAATCAAAAACAAAGTTTAAAGTTTAAACAAGGGTGTGAGTCAATAGCACTGTTGGACCCCACCGAAACTACTGGCCTACCTGGAAGTTGGGAAATTTTCCAAATGGCTGTTTGATTATTGTAAAGTTAAATGTCATTATAACGATGACCTCCTACAACAATAACAGTGTTATAACAATGCTATTTTCGAGGCTCTTTAAGGAACAATGCATGCAAAAGTGATTGTTTATAACGATAATCCTGATAATGACATTATATTTCCAAACACCCTTGAACTAACATTATAAAGAGGTGTACGTTGGTGGCCTGATCTGAAGTAAAACATACACTTTCCTAAAATATTGGGGTGCCCAAGGTAGATGTTTGACGCACTTAGATTTCACTTACGTTGGATTTCACTTACGTTCACTTACGTTGGAGTTCTAATCCAACTTATGTAAAGTATACTTTGAAGAACTCGATATTTGCGTTGGGTACACTGATTTATTAAAAAAAAAAAAACCGCAGTGTGAGTATGCGTATGCATGAAAACCTTTAAAATGGCTGTCTGAGAACAGTCTAACTATACATCATGAGCGAAGTGAAGAAAGAGATTGAAGGCGGGCCCACCAAATGAAACGGTTGGTGGCGTATTTACTTGACACTCCTTCTCCGTCCCCCTTCCTCTTTGGATGGTTGATATGATTACATTTTAATATTGTAAAGTAGGCGTGTGACGTTGTAAAGGTTTTCCAGGTCCGGTTGAGCAGTTCCCCCCAACACATACACACCGGCATCTAGACAAAATGTATAAGCTTTTCACAGCTGCATGGGATATTCTTTCCCTAAGTCCATAATATTGCCAGTTTTTGAAAAAGAAAAAGGAAAAACATTGTTAAAGTTGAAAAATCACCTTATATCACGCTTATTTTCACAATCGCACGAAATAACAGAATTTCGGCAAGTTTTCGATAGTCAGCAGTCCTGGAGGTGTAATGAATGGCTCAGGCGACTAATGGCTCCAGGACTACTGATTATCGAAAATTTGCTGTATTTTGTTTTTTCGTGTGATTGTGAAAATAAGCGTGATATAAGGTGATTTTTCAACTTTAAAAATGAATTTTCATAGTAGACCATGTGAAATTTTCAAAAAAAGAAAAACATTGTATGCAGACAGTGGCCTACTGCATCATGTAGACAGAATGGTACAATTATCAGATCGGCCCCCTTTTGCCGTTGAAGCGTTCTATTGTGATAGGCTGATATTGTGCAACAATAGCCTTTTGTAATTTGCAGTAAACGCAGTTAATTGGTTAGAGCAACACAGTTATTATGTTTAGTGATGTTCTCTTGATATTAAAGAGTAGATCATCTTTTTAATTTTTAATTTTTTTTTTTTGCAAGTGTTTATGGCGGGCTGCGGTGGGTGCTTGCCGCTGTCTGCCATCATGCTCATAGGTCTGTCATCAGTCTATCTGATGCGGCCCGCAAGAAGTGGCGAAACTGTTTTGCTAAAAATAACGTTTTGTTGTTGGCGAAAGAGAGAGCGCTTCTCGCTATCGGACAGACAGACGATACACTCGTCTTTCTTTGACTCGAAACTTGACACTGCCACTTGACAAAAAGAGTCTTCATTGGGTTGCAGTTGATTTCAAACTAGATTACTACTCTCTAGGTCTATTAATAAGTGATATTATTTATGTAGTGGGAAAAGGTTGCAACTCGGCCACCGTTTTTAAATAAATGTTGTGGCTTTACGAAAGTAATATATAGAGTAATTAACTCGGTTCCAAATTTTTATCTTGGGGGGGGGGGGGCCGGGGGCACTTCTGGTTTGATGGGTCCGTCTAGTGGAAAAATAATACGTTCAGAAGAGACCGAACGAATCCATCTATGGGTCTGGGGAAGCACTGTCAGCTTCCCGAGCTTGACAAATGGTTATTTTAGCATTATGTCAGGTTTGTAAAGAAGCGTGATGTTTTATGATTATGCGGCTTCTGAAGTTCTAATAAAATAAAGTATTCTTTTAATTATTATATTTTTGTAAGGCGGGGGTTGGGGGTCCTTTGGCTGGTGTGGAGACTGGGCCATTTGTCCATATTGCCCCCTTATAAATCCAGCCCTGAATTAACAGAGTCCGATTGTTTGTAAATCTACAAACTTATCCCCCCCCCCCCCCCCTTTTGTTACAGCCCCCCTAACTTGGGGGGGGGGCTATAACAAAAGACGAGTGCATTTCCAAATCCATACGTTTATAGGACTTTTTAGTCTTAGTTTTGATCATGGACTGCATCCTGAAAGTTTGGCCCGACCTTTCAGTTACACCCTGCATATGCCTCAGATAGTCCGTGTCAGTGTCAGTCTGGCTTAGCGGTAGGACCTTGGCCTTTGATTTCAGAGGTCGTGGGTTCGATTCCCCGCTCAGGCAGTCTGACATATAAGTCAAAAAGGCAACGTAAATAGGTTTGCATCCGTATTTAGTTAACAAGTAATTGTCATCTAATTATATGCCTAATTAATGCCTAGTTCAGGGGGTAAAGATTTATTGTGATGTTGTTCGTAATTTATTATTATTATTTTTTTTTATAGAAATTCCAGCGCCAAAACCACCAGCAATTCTCGAGTCGGATGATGAAATTCCTGACGATCTCTCTGGTAACCTAGATGACAATGATGATGACCTTGACGATGAGACAAGTCATGTTCCAACGGGAAGCCAGTTCGGAGACCGGAGCACCTCGGGTCGCCAGCGGTCTGCACGGTTACTGGCAAGATCTCGAGGTAAGTGTTTTAGTTTTCAAATGGTATGCATTTATGTGTGCACTCATTTCTTTCTTGTGCAGTTTGTGCTATTACGTTGAAAAAACGAACCATCGTACTTTGAACTAAGTCACAATCGATGCACGTCCGACAACATAAATGAGCTTCTCATTTGCAGCCTGTCGAAAATTTGCAGATCAGTAGTAGTTGTTTGATTTTGAATTTGAGCGTGATTTCGTGTGTTGGAATTGTGCTGTTACGTTAAATATGCACTCTCGAAGTCACATCCAACTACGGTAGCGAACTTTAAAAACAAATTAAGAATGCAGTGTTACATGTTTAATGCTGCATTCCTTTATCCAGTGGTAATTTTAAACAACATCTTTTATGATTTTTTCAATTAAAAATATGGACAATTTTTTGTGAACTGAAATCTATATCTGAAACCGTTAACTTATGGCAATTTTCAAAAATATTAACCATTACAACTTTTTTCTGACTTAAAATTGGATTTGTGATCTGGAAAAGTGGTTCCTGTTTTTTATCTCTTTTTTTTCAACTTAGAAAAACGTTGTGGACTTCAATATTTCAGGTCTTATTCTTTATAAAAGCAGTGAGCAAACTACAAGACGGTGGTTAAGAGTTTAGTTGCTGCCCCATGTTAAAGTAAAAGCAACTTTTGGACGGCATGCTTTTTACAAAACGTAGACTTTGAAACACGTTGGCACCATTTTTTGGTTACCATTTTCAGTTACCATTTTCAGTTACCATTTTCAGTTACCATTTTCAGTTACCATTTTCAGTTACCATTTTCAGTTACCATTTTCAGTTACCATTTTCAGTTACCATTAACCCCACTGGTGTATATTTGAAATAAAAAAGGGAATCAAAATCCATTTCTAACTTCAAAACCAGAAAGAACGTGATTAAATGAATTCAAATTTAACTACGAATCACTTTCTTGCACACGTAGGACTAAGTAATAAAATGACATTGGAAAACAATTTGCTACAATTTGACCAGTTTGTAACGCTTTTCATTTTTTTCTGGTTTTGGAATTTCAGATAACGAATGGATTTCAAATTTACGCCAGTGGAGCGGTGTACCTCAAATTGGCAGATCCAAATAACACTTTCATCAGTGGGATCACTGGAATACCATACACTCAAATCGTTTGCCTTAATGAGAATCTCGTAACCCCCCTTGGGTTTTTGTAATTTTACACCAGTAAATGTCATTAAACTAGAATACAAATTTGTAGAGTTCCCTCTTTCTAAACTAGCTCATAACTAAGTGTGAACTTTATAAATACAAATTTATAAATTTACATGCGTCTTCCCGCAATAAATTATGATGAGTTTGATTCGCTTTTCACATGGTTGTACAGTAAAACCTCGTTTACTCAGTTTCGGTTAAGTTGAACAATTTTGTCTTACTTAGTTGGACCAATACAAAATTAATCTAGTTATCTCTAACAAACTTTGGTTAACTCGCAATAGATAGTAATTTTATTGCTTGACACCATGCATTTTATGTCGCTTTTGTACCGCAAAAAAAAAAATGTCTGCAGTTTTTTCTGATGATCGTAGTATATTTCTCATATTGCACCGTTGTGCACTTAGCAAGCATCCAATTCCCAGATGTACTCAGTACTCTTAAATGCCGAAGCCTATGTAGTGTATTTGTGCCTCTCCGCTAAACTCAAACAATAATGCCAGCTTCGCTTGTGTTTTGAGTTAATCAGGTGTTACTATGAAAGTAGTTTTACCCGTAAATTTTCGTGTATCCACATTCTCCATGAAAATCTACAGGTAAAATAAACCTTTTTACATATATTATAACCATTTAAAAATTGAATTCAACCGTTCGTGTATTATGTTTACATTTTGTTCTGAGCTAGTGAAAAAGAGATTGAAGTCTACATGCGTTTTATTGTAATTTAATGTCATTTTAATTGTGTAGATGTGAAACATCTAAAGGGTTTTATGATTATCGTAAATACGTATTTTGATTCACTACTCTACATTTTGCAATACTTTAAATGTTTTCCTCCGCGGACTTCATGTCGACATTGCCTACTGGTTGCGTGACTTCGAAACATGCATTTACATTGGAATGGTTAGTTTCTTTGACTTCATTTGACCCAAATTGTTGTGATGCACCTATTGCACCCCGCATTAATGTGCATTGCTCACTCCGTATGCAGAAACTCGACTACACTAAAACCGTCACTTAAAGTGCACATGTACTCTTGTTTGTGCGAAGTTGCTGTTAACCATTTTCCATTTTGCATTGAAGAACTGTGTGTTGGTTGACTGTATTATTATTTTTCCGTGCATTGGCCTTTAAGATTCTTACCACTATAGGACTATCTTAATGTTCAATTAAGTTTCATGCATGTACATGTCTTTATTCTTAAATAATCGTGTGGAAAAGAAATGGCAACAATGCCAAACCTTAGTCGTAGTGTTGGGCGGTACCAGAAATTTTTCAGCCGGTGCCGGTACCAAGCTTAGTATGACGCTACTCGGTTTTCTCCGGTACTTAAGAATGAAGCGGTATCTGGTATTGCAGTGCTGGCGTGCCAACAACCGATTTTTAAATAATTACAAATTTTATTGAACAATGTGTTTTGTTGATAGTTTTAATGGAGAAAAATATTGATATTGATATTTTTCCCCCTTATTTACGCTTAATGCAGGTTTCACGATATATTTGATAAAACCATCTTCTAAAATTGGTAGTTAACATGCTAGCCAAGTAGAAATGCAAATATAAACATACACTGGTTGTAGCATCAAAGTTATGCAAAATTGGCTCTACTTTTGTGCCATGTTTAGATTCCAATTTTACCATTGTTGATCTTTGACTGATTGTTTCACTGCTTTGAGATCTACAACACAAGGACGAAATGTACTATTGTCACAATTTTAGCCCCTTTTTGCATATTAAAACAATACTGGTATTTTAACAATGCACGGTACCAAATACCGTTGCACTTTTGGTACTGTGGTACACGGTGAGAACCAGTTTACCACCCAACACTACTTAGTCGTACATAAAAGCTTTCTTAAGTAATATAAATTATTACGCGATTTTTAACAAAATGTTGTTTGTTTAGTTATGATTTTGCAAGTGAATTTGATCATTTATGCTACTCTCATTATCTTTCTTCTTTTGTTTAAAGGAAATTCAGCAGCAGAGCAAAGTCGTGCTGCTGCGACAATGGCCGGTGGTAAGTAATTTGTAATACTCTGATTTCGGAAGTAAACTACATTTTGCTAACTGCACATTTGGCAATTTTAACCCTTTAACCCATTTTTATCGTTTGCTGCGAAAAAGACCAAACCTAAAACATGACCGCCGTAAACATATTACATGCCTCAGTCAAATAAATCGTAGTAAAATAATTATGTGATCTCCAGCACTTGCAGACGTAATACTGCAAATTATTGCACAAAAATATACTAGAGACATCGTATTACATTTTCATAAGTTTAAAAAATTGTTAAGTTCGACTGCGTAAATACATTTACGAAAAGTCCTGGATTTAATTTTTCTTTACCATCCCCCTCTCCTCCTCTGGCATTTGGCTTGCAGACATGCTAATCATTTGAATTTGGTAAGATAGCAAAATAAGGTATACCGGCACTAACGAATGATGCTGAACTGATACCAATGTTGGTTCGGTACCAGATTGGTATTTATGGTATCGGTACCAGATCCGTATCGGTAACTTTCACTAGACATTGATAACTTGGAAACCGTTCAAAATTTCGACATGCGGTTTGCAGCATTTTGCTGAAGAAATCACTCAGTATCTTCCTACCTATCTTTTAACTGATGGTTACTATTTAAAATTTTTATTGGAATAATTATTGGTCTTTTGGGTTTTTATCGTCATTTGCTATGTTTTCTACTTTTCTTGTGGTGTATAAAATGTAACATGCAGCTTGTCGGTGTCAGTTTCATTGAAAATATGGTGTGAGAAGTACAACTTTTTTAACGCCCTTTCTGCGGTACAAGTAGTCTCTTCCCTCCCCCGTGCCCAAGTGCCATTCATTAGAACTAGCCTACGGCTCTTGTGCCAACTGTTCTTGTTTTTTTGACCACGATCGAATTCGCTTGTGACTGTGGTCTCGTATCGCAGCGGCTGAAAAAGATTTGTGCATGCAAGTAAGTGATGTTGAATCCATTTCCAGTAATCTACAATAGCAATCCATGATAATTTTATAATAACTTTCCTCAGAAGACGACTGTCTTGGCCAGAAGCAAAGCGATGTCAAGCGAATGTTGACAAAAGCACTCGCCGTATCTTACGACTCCAGTGTGTAGCACTGCAGGCAACTTCAAACCGATCATAAGCTGACTGAATATGCATTGACTCAAATAATTAATTTATACCAACTGTTAGATCAATAAATAAGGCAATAAGCACAACACACTTGAAAATCGATCACCTTGGGGTTTATGGGTTGTGGTGAGGTGAGTTTCCAATGCTACAATGGCCCGGATCTGCTGAATGAGTTATTATGGTTTTAATGTCATATTGAATCTTAATAAGCTGTCTTTTAGAAGAAGGAAGCGGCATTGTACTCTTTGAGTGCTTGCTGTTGCTTCCAAGGTTCATTATTGCAGTGACTAGTTTCGTAACCCTGTGTTGTTAACCTGTTAGCCATTCCAAGTAATTGTCTGGTGTGAAAACCTGTTATATCCCATAGTCCTTGAAGGAATGCTTTGAAATCAAGCAACTTTTAAATATTGATACACTCCAAAATTGTGATGGCAGTTTACAATAGTGTGAAACTTGAGTTGTACAATTGTGTCTGTGTTTTGTGCACTGTTTATGTGTATGCCAACATCAAGTAAGACTCCTACCACGCGTATTGCAAATTTTTTTATTTCACTTTTTACTGTAGTTTCAGAAATTCCACAGGACGATGTTCCTGAAATTGTCTCCAATGCCTCAGCTGCGGATGAAGAAGACGAAGACGATGACATCTTGGGTTTTTAAGGCTCG